>VWZX01009101.1:447350-616636 GCA_013399015.1 Galbula dea | reverse complement strand
GGTTGCCGTGTGGATGCGGCCCGGGCTGCCTGGCTGCGCGGGTGGCGAGAGCAGATGCTGAGGGGCCGGAGGAGGATGATGGAGTGCAGCCTCGATGCGCAGAGTTTGATCAGTATTTCCCTGCGGAAGATCCACAGCTCCCGCACGCAGCGAGGCGGCATCAAGCTCCACAAGAACCTGCTTGTCTCCTATGTGCTCCGCAACGCTCGGCAGCTCTACCTGAGCGAGCGCTACGCCGAGCTTTGCCGCCGCCAGCAGCACTACCCCGACGGCTCCCCGCTGCTGGCCGTGCCCGCCTGCCCCCCGCCTCCCGCCGCCGCCCCGCCGGAGCTGGCCGTGCTCTCGCCGCCCGCCGACACGCAGGACCGCGAGTCCCGGGGTTGCTCGGCACTGATGGAGGGGCCGCTCTGCTCCGCCGCACCCCCGGAGCTGCAGCGAGCGCCCTGCAGAGACTCATCCCCGGGATTCTACCGGGCCGCCGGCAGCGCAGGTCCCGGTGGTGGTGGTCCCGGTCCCGGTGGCGGCGGCAGCGCGGCCCCGGGGCTGCTGTACGCCGCCGGCTGTGACTTCGGGAGCGGGGGGAGCCCGCACTGTAGCAGCCGCACCACGGTGCTGGATTTGGACACTCATGTCGTGACCACGGTGGAGAACGGGTACTTGCACCAGGACTGCTGCTCACAGTGCCCCTGCTGCTGCCAACCGGCGCCGGGGCTCCCCTCCTCGCCGCCCGCACCGGGCACCAAGCGCAAGTATTACCCGGGGCAAGAAGAGGAAGAAGAGGAGGGAGTGGAGGAAGGGGAGCCGGGCGGAGGCGGGGTGGGGGGCGGCCCCCCTTTCGCCCCCTGCTCCAAACGCGCCCGCTTCGAGGAGTACAGCGCCGAGCACCCCCAGGACTCTTCCAACATCTCCAACTTGATCTCCATCTTCGGCTCCGGTTTCACGGGGCTGGTGAGCCGGCAGCAGGACTCGGAGCAGACCCTCAACGGGCAACTGTGCGGCAAGCAGGCGCTGGCGAGCCTGGGAGCCTGGACTCGGGCCATCGTCGCGTTCTAGGGGGAGAGGAGCGGGGAGAGGGGCAGGGTCGGGAGGGATCTGGGGTACGGAACGGGGNGGAGGTGGGAGGGCAGACCCACGCTAGTGTTTTATAAATTGTACAATAAAGAAAACAAAATCTAAGATCTTGGGACTTTATTTTTGCAGAGATGAGAGGGAGAAAAAAAAAAAGGCAAACAAACGAAAACAAAACAACAACAACAAAAAGCCAACAACGAAGCACCTATTTAAATAATCCTCTTTGTGTCCGCTCGGGCTCTCTCTCCGCGGAGGGTTTCCCGGGGCCGGTGCTGGCGACGGGGAAGGGCCACGTGAGAGTCGTGCCCTGGGACCGGGACCCCCAAGGGCGGCGGGAGCGCTCCCCGGACCCCTCCCCGCCCCGACGGGGACCCTTCGCCCCCGGACCCGCCGCCTCCGGGCTGCGGCGAGGGGAGAAGTAGCTGCTGCCTGTTCGCTTTTGTGCAGTTCTTTATGGATTTAAAAAAACCCCAGACAAACAAAAAAAAAAGGGCAGAACTGAGCATTTCAACTTTTCCCCCAGAAGAAATGTGCGCGATATGCCTGCTTCTGCCACCGCTTTTGCCAGGGTAACATTGGAGGGTTACGAGAGCTGGATTTGAAGGGGGGAGGGGGAAGGAAGGGTCCCCCCCCCGGGCTGCTCCCCACCGTGATGGGGAGGGGGCGAGCGGCCCCGAGCCCGGTGCGTGTTGGCGCTGCCGCAGGTACCGTGTGCCACCGGTCACGGCTCTGCCGGGGCTCCTACTATTGCTTTTCTTATCCCCCCTAAGTTCAACTGTTCTGGTTCCAGCCTTCCAAACCTCAACCCCAGCACCGTTCGGTCTTGTGAAGGGATCTGTCTCCTGTAGAGCCACTTTTTTTTTAACATTTCTTTTTCCTTTAAAGATAAACCTTTTGTTGTAAAAAGGTGGGTTTGAGTTTGCTGGTGGTGTGTTCCCCCCTTTCCTTGTTTTCTTTGCAGCCTGCCCGCTCCCAACTTCCCCGTACCAGCACTGTGTGTAACTGAGGATGCTTTGCCAAACGATCTGTTGGGGTCTTCTTTTCTTTCTTTCTTTTTTAATTTCCCCCCCCCCTTTTCCTCATTTTTCTTTGTTTCTAAGCCTGTATATATATTTTTGTGCATATGGAGTTGTATATCACCGGATAAAACTGTTCAGATTTGTTTAAATTTATAATCTTAATAAAACGTCAGTTATAAAGTTGCTGTGCCCTCCCTTTCCTCCACATCGCAGCCCACAAAACCCCCTCTCTTCACCGGGGAGCCTTGGCGGAGGCTCCCACCACTTCTTACCCCCTACCCCGCCTCGCAAATCCCCTTTGTCCTCTCCCTAACGCCACTCACCTTCACCCTCTCCCCCGCCCAAGGTTGGTAGGAGGCAATAACCCCCCGGGAGGTCTGGAGGTGCCTCTGAATCCCAGGTAGGGAAGGGACTGGGGGTCCCCGCTCCCCTGGGAGGTGGGGAGAGTCAGTCGGACCCCCCTGGACTGCCCCTACCTGCGCGGCTCGGTCCCTCCCGCACCTGGGCACGCCCCCGCGCTCCTCCGCGTTCCCGATGCGCTCGAGAACTTCTTTAAGTTGAGTTTGTTCTCGCCGCGCTGCATTGATGGGCGGGGAGAGGTCCTTTTCCCCCCCTTTTTGTGTATTTCCCCACCACCACCCCCCCTACTTTACACCAAAGGAACACAGCCAGGACGCCCCTCAGCCACCACAATCCCCCACCCCCGCGACCCCACCTCAGGAGGGGAGAATTCCATGTTTGTTTTCTTAAATCCCGTGCAAAACGCGCAGATTCCAGCATCCAACGCAAATCCCGCTGACGAAGCCTCTCCTCAGCATCCCGTAACCCCAGCATCCCCGAGATCCCCTCCCCAGCATCCCGGGACCCCTCCGCATCCCCGAGCATCTCTGCGGGAGCGCAACCTTCCTCTCTCCCGGAAAGGAGACCTAACTCTGGGGTTAGGGAGCAGGGGGTGCTCAGCGAGCGTCGGACGACCCCGGTCTTGCTTATCCCGATCCTAATCCGGTCCCGGTCCCGCTCCGCACCCACAGCGGCCCCTGGCGCCCACCGCGGGAGCCGCAGAGCCCCACCGGGACTGGGGGTTCTGCGGGGCAGGAGCTGAGCTGCCCTCCCCTCCTTCTGCTGCTCCTCCAAAGAGCACCGAAAATAAATTAAAATTAAAAATATAAACCCTGTGAAACCTCTGTCTAGGCACAGCAGAACCTCTGAGGGCACCGGTGAGACCCAGCAGCTGGATGCTTTGAGCATGGCAAATTCACCCCTGGAAACAGGGAGAAGGTCTCTCCCCACTCCAGACCCTGGGGCCTCGTCTGGCCCCGTCTCGTTCCCCAGCACAGAGGCGGCTGGAGGGACCCTGGCAGCGGGATTATGATCATGATCATCACGATCATCATCACCTGCAGGCAGGGCGCTGGCTGCTGCACGCAGTATTTAGGAGTAGTTCTAACCCCAGGAACTCCTGCAGCTGTCTCCGGGTCAGCCCAGCCTGGTACTGAACCCCGACCACCCCGCAGGGACCATCCCGCACCCCAGCCGAGAGGGTCAGAGCTTGCTCTGTCCAAACAGCCACATGCTGCACTCATCAGCATCCCAAACCTCTTCCCATCTCCTAGACCTTGGGAGTTCCAGTGGTACAATGACCACCGCCAAGAGAACCCCCAATTCCTACAAGACTTTACCACCCTCCGAACCCTACTCTCGGGAGGAGCCAGCCCCGCTCCCGGTGGAAGTTTCTGAGGCTTCAGTCAAGGCTTCAAGGGCAGAAATTGGCAAAGTCACTTCTTTAGGAGCCGGGGGAGCCAGGGGGGAGACGGGGGTGCAGGTACCACGGGGACACCCTAAACTTCCTGACCCCGGGGAACGATGCCTCAGCCCCAAGGAGCCGCGGAGGCTCAGACGCTCTCGCAGCACAGTTATTTATTTATTTCAAACCCTGGTACATGACATTTCTCTCCTCACGAAGGCAGAAAGCTCATCGCCGAGCCGCGCTCCTGAAAGCGGAGCCTGGAAACCAGAGTCTCATCTGCATATTCATAAGTACCTGATAAATTAATCATGATGGCAGCAGCATTCAAGCTGGAAGGGAGGTGACAGGGGAAGGTTGCACCCCCCAACACAAGCCCATCCTCATTCGAAGGATGGCACAGGATGCTTGGATCCCTTGGCGGCTCGACTGGGCCCCCCTTGGCAGACAGGGAAGGGCTGACCGCCCCCTGTACCCCCTAAAAATCCCCGTGCCATGGCAAAAAGAACCACCTCCAGGCAGACACTGCCCACTCTGCCAGCTGTGAGACAGCTGTGGCCCTCCCTTCACCAAGCAAAATGCTCTCCACAGGCAAATCCAGTTCTTGGGGTGTCCTCAGTGTCACTCTGTTGAATCCTCTTGGTTTGGGGGAAGAGCCACCCTGCCCCAGGGAGAGATGCTGCCTCCAGTGACAGAGGCAGAACTTGAATCCAAAGCTGGTGCAGTGTCCAAGCCCTCCCTGCTCCTCCAAGAGATAACCTCAGCAGACTGGGCACAGCAGCAGAAGGAGCTGCCAGCAAAGCCCAGGAGGGTCCAGCACAGCTTATTTCCCTGACCCAGAGGTGTCTGCAGGGCTGGGGTTACTGACAGCAGAGGGGCAGAGCAGTCCCCACCAGCAGCACCAGCCATGGGCATCTGGAAGGGGCAGATCTGGTTCTAAGAAGTTTTGCATCAAATCCAGTGCCAAAGCCTACAGCCTGTTAGGTCCTCATGCTGCTGGAGCACCTTAGCTTGGGAGAGGACATCACTGCACACCCAACAGGTCCCTCCACACCAAGAACCAAGGATGGACATGATGATGGAAAGCTGATCCATCCCACCTCCTGGGCTGCCAGTCCAGCTCTGTCCCAAGCACCCAGCTCCCTCAGTAGGGGATGGTCTCCTACTCAAGGAAAAGCCACCCCTGCACCACGAGCAGGGCACCAGTTCCCAGGTGCTGACCCACTGATGGAGCTGTTCTATGGCCTCCTAAGACACGAGGGCCAAGAACAAGGCTGCACCCAGTCCCAGCAGCACATCCTTAGAAGAGCGAGTCTGTGCTCTGCCAGCCCCAGTGCAGGATCTGGTCACCCTTCAGTCTGTCAGCTGTGAGCCAAATCCCTCCCATCTCACCTCCCCAGCTCAAATACGAACGAGCAGAACTGTACTTGGGGATCTGCATGTGTTGGCAGATGTTTGGAGGAGTCCCCTGCAGAGAGAGCAGTAGGAGAGCTATAGGGGACACAGCAGCAGGATCTGGAGGCTGCTCCCATTAGCAGTGTGCTTAATATGTTGGGCTTGGTCTGGGCCTGGGTAATTAGCATCTGAACGGTAATTATTCACACTTGGCCTTTCTGTATCCTGGTTATAGATTTGACGATTAATGTTGCTCCTTGAGTTAAGCCTACCCCGGATTTACCAGCACGCGTTGGGAAAGTTAAGAGGAGGCTGTTGTATGGCAGAAGACAATGTCCCTTGGACCCAACAGCAAAAAGAGTACGATAGAAAAGTCAAGAGTCAGAAAGCACAAAGCACTTAGCACAGAAGCAGCAGAGCTAGGCACAAAGCAGCCATCTCAGCAACGTGCCACCACCAGTCAACACGGGAAGATCTCTGTTACACAGGAAAAGCAAAGACCTCCCCCAGCACAGCACCTCAGAGACGCAAGCTGGGCAGGACCCTGCAGCAAAGCAGGGGCACACAGACCCTCTCAGCCACCTTCCCACAGCATAAACCCAACAAGATGTCTCCAGGGAAGGACCTGCTACCCCCACTAGCTGGGAAATGGTGAAATTCGGCTGCTACCATCTATCTCCATACTGGGACTAGCAGAGCTCAACCAAGCAAAGTCCATGAGCCAGCAGTGGACTCACCTGCTCACAGGGGCTGTGGTTCCTCCAGTGTCACTGCTGGTGCTGGCTGAGGAGACTGCACTGCCCACGATGGTCCTGGTCCCCTCGTGGAAGGACCTGGGGCAGATTTGCAGTGCTGCTGAGATTCAGAGGCAGAGTGCTTTTTGGAGCTGCTCTTCAGGGCAAAAGGCATTCACAGCTGAGCTGCTCTCTGGGGCTTCTATGCCAGGCAGGAGACAGAACCACAAGCTTCACCCAGGATCTTGCCCAGCGCCACGCAGAGGCTGGCTTAGAGAGAAGAAGCCAGCCAAGCACAAAGGCAGGCAGAACTGCCCTAGTTCTACAAATGAAGGAAATGCCCCCACCAAAACCTGCTCTTATCCTCACTTCTGATCCCAGGATTGGGCCAGCTGAGCAGAGGCACCTGCCCCACACCTGTGGGGATGAGGCAGAGCATTAACCCTGTATGTGCTGCTAGGAGGAGGGGAAAGGGCTTTTTCTAGGGGGATGAAACACCCACGAGCCACCCAGGATGCTGGTGTGGACCATCCCTGCTCCTTGCTCCCTTCCTCCAACCTCTTTTATGGGGCTGACACTTCCCCTTCTTGCCTGGCTGGCAGGTCCCCCTTGGGCCAGAGCCATGGGGAGCATTTCCCCACGCTCCTGTTGTGTCAAACTCATGGGGACTCACCTGCATCAGAGGAGCATCTGCACTGTGCTCCTGCTCCTGCCTTTCTGATGGGGGACACAGGGATGGTGGCTGTAGGGTGAAGGCAGAGGCACTTCTGAAGTCAGGCCTGACCAAATCTGATTTTCATTCTCCCCAAGTTGGGTAAAGCAAAAAGGCATGGCTTTAAGGTCAGGGCTGGACTTCAGCAGCCACTTCATGGCCCAGAGTCTGGGCTCAGGAGCAGCTCCAGGCTTTGGGGCAGCTACACCTGCCTCAGGTCCACACTTTCATTTTGGGACTTGGTTTTTCATGAACTGCCACCAAAGCAGTGCTTTCCCCTCCTTCCCCTTGCCAAAATGAGGCTTTTGCATGGAACTGTGTGAAGCTGGTTTGGTTGGTTTTTTTTCCCTTTTCCCCAGGTTTTACAACATGAAAGTGGATGTTGATGTGAATGGAATTTTGAAATTGGAGAAGGGGAAGTTCTGCTCTGGGAGGTGACTATTTGCTCACAAAATCACCTCTTTTCAAGCTCCCCGATGAAATTCTGCACAATGATTTCCCTCTCCTCCTTGCCCAGCCAGCCAGAGCCCTGTGCTGCTCCAGCTTTTGTTTCTCCTCTGCTCCCTAGTGAGGATAAACAAAACACCACCACGATGTGCGGTGCCCGTGCCCACCTCTCCTCCTGCAGCAGCTGCCTCAGCAGCATTTGGGGATAACAGGAACCTGCTCCTGCACCCTTTGTGAACAGGGTTCCAGGGCACTCAAGAGTTAGGGATGTTCCTATGGGCTCCCCCCAGTAGAGCCAGGGCTTGTCTGGCACACAGCTCAGGGAATGGCATTTCAGGAACCGGTTTAATTTGCTTTGGTGCTGGAGAGGAAACACCAGCCCAAAACACGAGTGTGAAGTGATGAGCCTTGTCCTCCTCAGCTCCACACTGGTGTAAGGCAAGGGAAAGCCTTGCAGGCAGCTTCCAGCAGGACTTGGGTCAGGATGCAGGGTAACTCCACGCAGGGGCAAAGCAGCACCCTGGGTGCAGTCCGACAAAAGCCTGGAGGACTCTCAGAGCCAGCTCCATGCCTGCTCTCCTCCATCACCCACCACTCCAAACAAAGGCCCCACATGTGGTCCCTGCAGAAACACAAACATCCCAGCTCTTCTGAAGCAAGGACATGGTGGAAAAGCCCCAAAAGCTGGGACACAAACACCCCTGGCTTTGTGACACTGTGAGCTGGGCTCCACCTTCCACCTCAGAGACAAGGAGAGACAAGGAGAGGACTGAGCCTTCAGTTTGTCCTCGGAGAGCTCCCAATGGATTAACTCGGTCTAACATGGTTAAAAGAGCAGAGCTTCCTCAGCCTGGTCTGCTGGTGCCTGCCAGGCTATGCAATGCCTCTGGCTTATACCTTGGCTCAGGATCTGTTGATTCTGGAAAATCCCCAGGTTTTAGAACATGTCTATGACGAGCAGCAGCACTATGGTCACCCAGGCTTGCCCCTCTCAACCCATGGACACTGCTGCTCTGGTCCAGTGTGAGAAATGGAGCCAACTGCCAGCCAGGGAGGATCAGCAGCTCCCAGCATGGTGCTTCTAATGGGGCTCCATCTCCACAGCCTCACTGCTACTTTATTTGTCCTGTGGTCCTCCAACACCAACTGGAGCATCTGAGATGCCTCCAGGACAGGCAGGATGAGGAGCACAACCAAAGGCTGTGAGCCCCAGCAAGTGCAGCACACAGAACTGCTGTGAGATGGAGGAAGCCTGGTCCCTCTGAGCCCAGTTTCAAACTCATCTCTTTTGTTGAGGGTGTCCTAGGTGGCACTGACCAGGACCACACCAGGACAGGCCGAGCCGAAGCATGAGGAAGTCCTGAGATGCTCCAGCGAGGCAGTGCGACATGCAGAGGAGCCAGTGCGACATGCAGAGGAGCCAGTCCCTGCCCAGCTCCCTGGATTTCATCTTCCTGATGTATTTATGTCACCTCATGCCTGGATTTACTGGGTTTATCAAGCAGGACAGTGCTTTTCTCTTGGTCTTCAGGTGGGAAACCAAGGAGGTGTCCTCAGCGCAGGCTCCAGCAGGGGTCTGTGGCAGAGCAGGTAACCGAGCCCACGTCTTCTAAATCATCCCAACCAGCGGGCAGCTCGCTCATGTATATGCAATTTATGTTTGACTCTCCCCAGGGGCTCATCTCCTATCTTCCCCCTTTAATTATAAAAATCAGTAGGTTTGAGGTCTACTGGAGAGGTTTTCTTCTCCTGTGTTGACAAAGCGCAACCCTTGATGACTCTAACCCCAAATTCTCGGTGACACAGACACCCTGGCAATTATAAAATACTTCCAAGCTCGCTCCATAAACCCCTTTGCTGTTGCTATTAGTATGCATTAACATTTTATTGGTGTTACAGGATGAAACATCCAGTCTTGCAGCTCCAGTGGGCTTGGGGATTTCCAGCATCCTGCAATATGTATCCGTGCAGAGGAAATTAAAATGTGGATGGATCAGCAAGATACAGTCAAATCCTCCACAGTAATTTGGAGAAGACTAAACTCTGGTGCTAGTGGAGCATATTCCAAGCTATCTAACAGAGAGCTGATGATCTCTGAAACAGCCTTTTTGTAAGCTGGGTTCTCTGCTAGGAGGGAGTATTTTCAAAGGGGATATATAATACCTAAACTAATGTTTTTAAAGGTGTATGCTCTGAACACAGAGAAGGACCCTTCACAGAGCTGGCACTTTCAGTCATCAGCCAGTACCCAACAGAACACACTCCAGTATCTCAGTCTAGCTGGAATGTCTCCCTGGCCACCACACCAGGCAGTTTTATATAGTTTATAGCCATTTAGCAGCATGACCACTTGAACCTCAAAGAGCTGTGGCTGCAGGAACACTGTAGAAGCACAGTGCTGAGGAACCTCATTAACTCTGCACATGTGGAGCGCTCTAGAGTCACACAACTGTTCAGCAGGATGGAATCCAGCACTGTAGACCTCACCATCTCCAAAAATCCCTGTTTCCACACATAAAACTGGGAGGAATTCATGTCAGAATAGATTATTTGGTTACCTTGACTTGTGCAGTACAGTCTGCTTGGGTTTATCTCTCCCAGAGGTCTTAGAAACAGAACTGATAAGGAACTGCTCCTCTGCTTTCTCCCTTTCCTCCATTTACAGGCTCAGCAAATCCTTGAGCACATCTTTAAACCTATTTTTACCGAAGGAAGCGAGTATGTGCTCAGGAGGCACCTAAACACACCCCCAGGTGCCTGCTGGACCAGGGCTCCCAGCACTGTGCCCACAGGACCCCACTCCTGTCTCCACGGCTTTGCACACACTGAGCCTTAAGGAGCCCAGCTTCTGGTGAGGGATTTCCATGTTATTTATTGTCTGTTCCAGCTGCAAACAGGAACATGGGGAGAGACTCGTTCCAATTTCAATGACAACTGTGTTTGTGCCCTGCCTAGAGCTGCCCAGTGTAGACATTCCCCAGCTCAGGCTTTTTATAGCAAGCAGAAACACTCCCTCCTCCCCCTACAAATCCTTTTCTAACCTCATGCTCTTCAGAATGAGCAGATCTCCAAGCTGAAGATGCTCACCATGGTTCAGCCCTCGCTAACCTGATGTGGAACCAGTTCCTTTTCCAACTTGGCTCATTCTAGCTCCAAGTTTGGCACAATTTTCTCTAGATCAGTCCAGGGAAAGACATGTCTGTCCCCCAGACACCCCAGGAGCTTGTTCCTATGTCAGAGGGAACAGTACTCGTCCACTGAAGGGGAAGCAACGCTCAAGGATGAAGATCTCTCCTCTTGACTATCAGAGCATGAAATGACCTCCAGAAGCCCTGAGCCAGAAGAGTCCTTGTTGAAGCAGCAACAAGATCCCCGTGAGCTTCTCAACCTTAGAAGGTTCCCACCAGCACGTTGGCAGTGGGAGAGTTCAGGTTACCTGAGCAGGTATTGTTAACCACCAATCCCACCTTCTCCCACCGGTTTCTGCCTCCTCCCCTCTCTTGGGAAGGAATGTCCCTGCACTTGCAGGGTTCCCAGGGCTCTTGTGTTGTTCAACACCAGCTCCTTGGGGTACGAAGGACACCTCTGTCCTGGAAACTGCCAGCTCAGATTCTGCTGCTCAACAAATGCTGGTCCTGCAGTGGTGACTCCTTTATAAACAGCAAGAGCCCAGCACCAGGTGCAGAACTGAGCCACACAGCAGGGACGAGTTCATCCAGCAACACTGGCATAGAACACTCCTGGTTTTTATTCTTTTACTGCCATCACCACACGAGGCTGCTTCTCTTAACTCTTACTTCATTTATTACTGGCTGCCAGGAGCAGCCGTGGGCTGAGGAGAGATGGGGGAAGGCTGATGGTGATCTGCAGAACGTGTCCCATGTAAAGGCAACAGCTGCTCAACAAACACCAACCAGCCCCAGCATGTGGCCACCCCGAAGGATCCACTTTGGAAACACTGGCTTGGTCAGTGGGCTGAGAGGGAAGGTGGTGAGAAACCCACACCACGTCTGCTTCCCCTCCACTGCACCTCACAGTCACCCAGGGACACGTTCGAGACGAGCTCAAGCGCCCTCGAAGGAAACATCTGCCACTCACGATGACATCTCTGCTCACAATCCATCCCTCCACACTGCTGCCACCTTCAGCTACCTGCTCTCACACGGCTGGCCTGTGTGGACAGAGAAGACATAACCCAGGGACAGGAAAACTAGCATTTGCTGAGCACATCTCCGCTAGCTCCAACCACTCACGAGAATCTTCTCAGGTATAAGTTTCCATATAGATCCAAAAAAGCTGCTGAGCTAAACTGATGCTGGAAGTCCTGAGTCAGCCCTCCAGCAGGACAGGAAAAATTAAAAAAACCTGAAGAAAAAGGTTCCAGTTCTCACCCTGCCTCAGAAACAAGGCTCAGACATCCTTTGGCTACAAGAATCTCTGGTCAAGAGGCATTTGCTGGCCTGGAGACAGGCTTCACACATCATCAACCTGCCAAGCAAGCTGGGAGAGAGGAGGGTGGACACAGCAAAAAAGTTAAATAAACAAATAAAACATCCTGCATGACAGAGAGACACCCAGGAAGGACACACAGACAGACTGGAGGGACTTGCTCCATGCAGTTCAGTAACAAGTCAAGTTTGGTGCAAGAGAGAGATCAACCAACATGGCAAGTGCCAAAGGCTCTGGCCATCAGCTCCACTGGCTCTGCTCCCAAGGAAGGAGCAAACTTCAGTGCAAGAGAGACCAACACAGTCACCAGTGCAAAACACAGAGACTTTAATTAAAACCACGATGTGGGAAGAGGTGGAAGTGCTGCTTTGGACATCAAGGGGCTCTGGGTGCTGCTATCTATGTGGACCCACCAGGAGAGGAGTAGAGCCCCAAGAGCCAGTGATGGACACCAGCAGGGATCAGAGGAAGGTGAGCAGCTGCCACACAACAGGGGCACATCCCAAGTGGGCTGGTAAGACTTGAACAAGAATTAGATGCTTGAAGTCCAAAAACTCTTTAGCAGAAGAGATGTGCAGACTCAGGCAAGCAAGAAACACAGAAGCATATGAGAGCCTCCTTGGGAGGCCCCAGGCCCAGGGACACCACCCCCAGGGAGCAGTGGCTGCAGCTGCAGGAAGCATCTCCACACCCTTCTTGGTGCTGCATTTCACACTTCTGTTGTCACTCCCATGCATGGATGCAAACACTTCCACCCATGTGCATGGATGCCCCATTTCCATAGGGTGACCAGGAGAGAGGTGCTCCCAACTCTTGGGCAGCTTCGGGAAACCACGTGCCAGACTGATGTTGCACAGCCACTTAAAGCACGGTGATGCTCATCAAAAGCCACCAGCAATGCCAGGAGGCAGAGGCCTGGGGGTCTCTGCTCCAGGCACTGGCTGCTGAACAACTCTCCTGGAGATGGAATTCACCAAGCCCCAGCCAGGCCCATGGATCTCCAGCACCACTTCGGAGTGGATCCCTTTGGAGAGCCAAGACAAGTCCCATTTAGGAGCAAAACAAGGCTTAACCCCAGCCTTCCACTTTCACTTGGCAGCATCAAGAACTATCTCAAGAAAAGACTGATGCAGAAGAACACTATCAGGCAGTGTGCTCTGAACTTCAGGACATAAAAGCAAGGTACAGCTCACTTCAGAAGGACAGGGACCATACACAGGTACATGAGAACATTCAGCAGCCAGATGAGCGACCGGATCAAGGTTAACAGAGAGCATCTGTCACTTGTTCAGTGGCCAGCCCAGCCCCAACCCTCCAGAGTGGGGAAATGCCTTTGCTATGGGGCTGTCACTCAGTTTATCACCAACAGTAGCAACCATGCTCATCTTGTGCCACTGAGGCCAGCCCAGCCCTGGGGCAGCAAAGCAGGGAGGAGGAAATGGTGAGTGCAGAGGGCAAGCTGGACCCAGCAAGGAACGTCTGCGAGCGCACGAGGGTTTGTGCCCCTTAGAAGGGAGCCTGAGCAGGCACCACTCAGTCTTTGCATAGCTGTTCCCACAGAGCCAGGTTGCCCCAGGGACCCTGTCTCCAGCTCGAGAGCCAGCTCAGACCCCTGCAGCCTAAAAGGTTCACAGCTTCACCCGACAGAAGAGGCAGTGGTGGGAAGGGAAGACTCAGGGAATCTTGCCGAAAAGATGGGGGGAGGGGGCTTTCCTTACCCTGATAAAGGGATAAATGGCAGCCTGGGCTTCCAGAAACCCACAGGCATTCCCTACCACTTCCTGTACTCATTTCAGACCTCCCCACACAGGCAGGGGTGGCTGCCTGCAGACACGTGCAGGCTCACGCCTCACCCCTCGCAGTGGTTTCCCAAACCAAACAGCAACAGGAAACTTCAATGAAATTCAAAAGGGAAATCACAGTTACCACTGCCCAACACATACACACGTGCCTTCCTCTCCCCCACACCCTTTCCTCCCGGGAAGAGAGGCAGAAGGCCTCTGCTGCAGGGCAGCCCCTAGCCAACTCCCGTTCCCATGCCCGAAGTCACCCACGGCAGCCATGCTGCCAGCAGAGCAGCGAAGCACAGCCCTGGCTCGGTCACCGGTGAGACATCCCCGTGCTGGGGAGGTGCAGGAGGATCTGCTCCAGCTCCTGTCTCCCATGCAAGGCTGGCAAGTGTTTGGATCTGTGGTTGTCAATGGGGATGTGCAGGAATGGAAGGGCTGTGTGTGACGGGCAGGGTGATGAGGAAGGGGTGGGGGGGAGGAAGAGCGCTGCGCTATGCCTCTGCTGCCTCCGCTCCTCTCGTGGCCTCCTTAGGATGTCACAGGCTGGATGGGGAGCAGGCTGCCGAACTTGAAGTGCTGGATCACTGGAAACTTCTCCAGGCACTGCAGGAGGGAAGATAAAGAAGGGTGAACTGAGGAGACATTTCCACCTTACACATACAGCCAGAGCTACATCCTGGCTTTGGAGTCAGAGGGCAGCGAGCTTGGGGGCACTCAGCTCAGCTGCAGGCAGAGGGATCAGTCCCATGTTGAACCCCGCATTCCCATGGAGCCCCTCAGGCCAGTAACACTTCATAACCCTATCCCCTTCCCTTCAGCCAGAGTCTTTGCTTGCTGAAATTCAGGCCTGGAGCATGAGCAGAAGAGGCAATATTTACGTCAGCAGCTTTCTCTCTCACCACTTC
This sequence comes from Galbula dea, assembly GCA_013399015.1. Lineage (NCBI taxonomy): Eukaryota > Metazoa > Chordata > Aves > Piciformes > Galbulidae > Galbula > Galbula dea. The sequence goes on along the minus strand of VWZX01009101.1, from coordinate 602,370 downwards.
TCCTTGCTCGGAGCCGATCTCTTTGAAGAGCTTCACCCTACAAACACTTTGAGAGATGCAGAAACCCCCTGGGGAAGAGACTCTCCCTTCTCCAGGACAGTGCTGACACTCAGGGATCGAGGCATCACCCTGCAGCCGCAAGGAGCTGCCCAAATTGCATTCCAGATTCAGGTCTGTGATAGACAAGCACCAGCGATTTTATTGCCACAATTTAAGACGTGATCCTACTCCCAACAACCCCTCACCCCTGAAATTCCCACCCCTCGCTGCAGAGTTAATGATAGAGGCAGTATGGATCATAGATCAGTCTCATACATCCACAACAAGGCAGCTTAGCTCAGAGCTCCTTCCTCCAGCTAAGCCCAGGCTTCGAGGGCACAGCCCGTCCTGCTCATCATCCTGTCAGGGCAGGAAGGTCAGGTGCTGTGGTCAGTAACCATGCCAAAGTTTGCCAGCACTTGCTTGGCAGAGCCACTCACAGCTCTGGTTTTTGGAGTCATTGCAGATTCAGGCTGCCCCAAACTCACAGAGAGCATAGAGCAGACTCACCTCCAGACACACAAACCTCAACAGCACGTGTCCACCAACCCTAGATTAGTTACAATGGAAAGTATTTCCCAACTGACTGCAGCAGAGAAGGAAAGGTCAGGAGACTCAAAAGCAGGCTCAGGGGAAAAACATGAAGGCTGCTGCTTTAACCACACACTATGCTGTTGACTTCTTCACTTGACTTTGATGGAGAGAATAAGAAAAGCCCTTGCACTCCAAGTGAACATGTCCTCAACCCATCCTATTTGTATTAAGAATAGACATACTTAAGATGTCAAATACAGAGCAGAAGACAAGCTGTCTTCAGTCTGCTGCCCACCCGCAGACCCTGCAGCAAGCACTCTGGATAGCCTGGGTCCAGACCAGAGCTCCCAGACACATGGACACACCTGAGCCTTCTGCTGGCTGTTTAAAACCATCCCACAGATGGGACAGAGAAGAGATGAAGTGTCCAGAGTGCTTTATAAATTAACTGGGTCTGGAGATTGCCCCATTCCTACCAAGTGAGAGCAAGTTGCAAGTCAGCATTTGACTTCTCCTGGTTTGCTTCTAGAAGTGACCTCTTTGCCCTGCTGCTGCCTCCACTCAACACCCAGCTCCAGCCAGTGCTGCCCAGCATCGAGTGCTCTTCAGCCACCCCAGACATGTCTAAGAGCTGTAGTCTGATTTCACCTGACCTCAATGCAGTGAGTGATCAGAGGGGCAGGGAGAAGGCAGGGAAGAAAACTAAAGGATATCTTGCTGTCACCTTAGCCAGTCAGACAAAATGCAACAGCACAACCCCAGATCTTCCCTCTCTTTACCATCACACCTCCTGAGGTCTGCTGCAGAAGCTGCCTGCCCAGAGCTGTGCAGAGACCCGTGGCAGCACCAGGGGGTTGCTGGCTCACCTATCTTCTGACAATGCTGGTAGCAGCTAGTTGCAGACACACTGCAATGGTGAGGGCTACACAGCTGGGAACACTGAGCAGAAACTTGCTCCAGAGGCCTCCAGCAAACAGATGAGCTCTTCAGCAGGATTCAGTTTCCAAAGGATGAAGCCTCAGAGACTCCTGAACATTGTGTCACCCCCAGAAAACCAGAGATCTTCTAGTTACAAATGCTGGCAGAACTCATGCAGCTAGGCACACCACAACCGAAAGCTCTGCCCTGCTGCCATGTGCATGCACCTCTCATGCCCTCAGTCAGGCAGGAACCAGCAGCGTGGTGGGAGACTCCCCAGAGCAGGCATAAGGAAGCAGTGAGGACACTGCTACATGAGAATTGTGTGCTTGGAACACTCCTTTAAGATCTACAAATGTTCTCTGAGGAAAAACCTAAATTTAAAGCACCTTGGTTGACTCAATGTTTTCTACACTTCAGCCTAAATTCATGTCATTACTCTTCCTGGCAGCTTTTGCATCCTCCCCTTGACACAGCTACATCACCAGATCCTTCCAGAAACCCACCAGTGCTGGATCCAGCATTTCCACACAAAACATCACCTGCTATTCAAAACAGGCCAAGGCTTCCAGAAAAGATCATGTCTTGGGTGCACCTAGAAGAGCCAAAAAATCTCCCAGTCTCTAGAGGATCCCTAAGCTGTGCTGTCCCCAGCAGCCCAGGGAGATCTGCTAGCACATGGTGGCCCCAAGGCACCAGCGGACATGCACACTGCCCGTAGGCACATCAGCATCGAGCTCTGTATGACGAGCACGAGGGGGGAGCAGCCAGGGGGCACAGGGAATGTGGGGCACCCCAACAGCACAGGACACAGGGGATGCCAGGGGAACAGGCCAAAGGGTGTGCAAAGGGACTGGTCCATAGGAAACGAAGGACCAAGGGCTGTGGAGGCAGCAGCAGACCATGCTCAGGCTCTAGGTTTTAGCAGACCCACATTTCACTTTAACAGCACTCCCAGGGCTGGGGTCTTCCCTTCAGATCCCCCAGCGCCGAGAGCAGAGTCTCCAGCTCAGGGCTTCCCGCAGGCAGGTAGTGCCCTCAGCCCTCGGGAGGGAGCTGTGACCTGGGGCAGTCGCGGAGGGGCAGCCCAGGGGCAGCTCTCAGAGAAGCAGCCAGCGCAGGGGGTCGACCCCCAGCCTCTCTTCTCTTCTTTGGAGGCTGAGAGAAAGAAAGCTGAGCTGGGGGCGGAAGGAGCCAGCGGGCCTGGGAGTGACACCTCGAAGATTAGAGAGGTATGTGGCCTGGAACCTAAACACAGGATGTGCAGAGCAGAGGAAGGGCTGGGGGAGGGAGCCTGCCGAGTTCGGCACAGTTAACCCCTTCGTGCGCTGGGCCCGAGAAAGGCTGCACGCCCAGCCTCTGCCATATGTCCCAGCAAGAGGAGCACGGCTGACTCCAGCAGTGACCGCAGCATACCGGATTAACTCCTTCAAGCAGCACCGGTCTCCCGTTGCACCAGGGAGCTGCACCCTCCCTGCTCCTTCACCTCTCTATCACAGCCATTGCCTCCCTGCAGAGCCAGCATGGTCTCATCCTTCCCAGCAAGAGATGCCTCCTGCAGTTGTTCCCTCCGGAGGCCCAGATGTGGCAGTTCCTTTCCTGCTTCCTTAAGCTCAGGGTTAGCTTGAGCAGGAAAGAGAGATAAGGGAGAGCCAGAACTGCCCAGCTCCCCAGGTCAGGGTTCGCCAGGAAAGCTGCCGGAGCAGCACCAGCAGAGCCCTGGCCTGTGGAGGGTTGCCAGGCAGGGAGGTGGCTGTGGCCTCACCAGGCTGGCACACTGCAGGGACAGGGCTGGGAGCAAGGGGAGATCAGTAGGAAGTGTTCAGCCTGCGCTGGGGCTCTGGAAACATGGGATGGTAATTTAAACTCCCCTCAGCTGGTAAAACAGCAGTGCAGGGACCAGAAGGACAAGCAGGTCAGGACACTGGCCCTAATCTGGAGACCCGCAACTTGCACTATGGGAAGACAAGAGATGGCAAATGTCATGTCTGCAAGGAATGGCCATTTTGGGATTGGTTTTGGAGCAAACACTAGCCAGGCAGGAGCCTCCTCCTTGCCAGCAGGACCTGCAATGCCAAGGGCTCCACGTTCGGCATGGGGTAGCAACCAGCTGTGACAGGGCCCTCACACCAAGGAGCAGCAGCAAAGAGCTGACCCACAGTGAAGTGGAAGGGAGAAGGTACGTGGCCAAGCAGCCTCTCCCTGCCCACGGCGCTCACCTCTGCCTTGTACATGCGGATGAGGCCCTGGTTGACCTTGGACCAGGAGGGCACGGCGCTGATGTTCCAGAGCTGGTTGGAGTGCTCGGCAAAGGGGCCTGTCTTCATCTGAAAGAGACCCAGGAGCAGGGCTGAGGGAGCTGGGCCAGCCAGGAAGCTCCTGCACCAGCAGTGACTCACACTCACACTGTCTCCAAGCAAACATTCCCACCAAGCCCTGTGACCCACGCACCAGCCACCTCCCTGCTCCCTCCCGCTGCGGCCACATCAGATGGAGCCGTGGCAACCCAACTCCCTCCCTTCCCGGATAAAATTAAGCCTTTTCCTGCCACGCTTTCCTAATCAGACCTCCCTCTGCACACCTCCCTTTTAATGACTGCATGAAAGCAGCCCCACATAAGCCCCGTTCTCCCCCCAGCAGAGCCTGGCTCAGCGCTGTTCCTATTCTACCCAGAACCCTCCCAGTGCAGCACTGCTGGGCTTTCCAAGAAAATGACTCATTCCCCATTCAGATCAACAACAAGCAGCAGCACAACGGCCACTGCCTTCCCTGAATGCAGAGGGCAGTGCAGGCTGGCAGCAGCTCCCGTGTCTGCAGCCCACTCCACACCTGCCTCTGGCAGAGGAGGGCCCTGGGGGGAGGCCGGAAAAGAGGGGACACACTCCAGCCCTGCTCTCCAAACCAGCTCCAGAGCTGTGAGTTACCAGCTTGCAGCAGATGCTCTGAAATTATTATTATTTTTAATACTCCAGCTTTTCTCCTCCCAAGGAGAGGGGTTTGGAGGAGGCAGGGCAGGGGGGAAGCTGCGATCAGGGACAGTTGTATGTCGATTCCCTGGGTAGTTGTCTCTCCTACTCCATGAACAAAAACAGACCCTCAGGGAGAAAAAGAAATACAAGGCAGCCACTCTGACTGAGCAAAGTTCCCATGACATCAGAAACCACAAGGCCGAAGCTCACGCTAAAAAGGAGCGTGGGGAGAGAGGAATCTCTTGGACTCTTGTTCTCAACTCGGGGCTTGAACAACTAACCCCTTCCCTCCACACACACACACAGGCCTGGAATGAGGGTGAGAGGAGCCTCCAAAACCACCTCTCTGCTTACTACAAAAGCAAGCAAGGCTCCGGGAATTGCTGCAGCCCTTCTGCAAGGTCTGGGTGGCACAAGCCTGCAGCAGAGAAAGAGAGAGGGCAAGAAGGGGAGGAACCCAAAAACCCTAAGTGCTTGGAGAAGAACGTGTTCCAAACACGCTGACCTTGGGGTGGAGCACTGGGGGAAGCAGGTCTGCAGTTCTGCCCACTGCTGTGGGAACACAGATGCATCCTCACTTCCCCTCAGCAGCTCTCATGAGCCAGGATGAGGGCTGAGCTAGCTGCTCAGCTGTTCCTGCTCCCCTCCACCCTGCCTGCCTTCCTTGTGGAGAGATGAAACAGGCAGCCACACAAAGCACGAGGTGCGTTCTCCAGGGCAAGGCTCTGGCCCCAGACACCCAGCTGGGGGCTGCTGGGGAGCTTGGCCTCAGGTTGGCCCAAAACGTTATCCCCCTCGCACGGGAGATTTGGCTGCAAGTGTTTCGACACCAAACCTTCCTCCAGCACTGCTGCCCTTCGCAGGGGCACAGCTTGCATTAGCCACCACCAGCACCAGCACGCTCTGCTTCTCACTGCTTCCCAAACCGGAGCACGTGTGCTGGGGAGCATGGAGGAGGCGAGTGTGGCCAGCTCCAAACACCTGGCATGGCCAACACCACTGGCCCTGCTCACCTAGGGCACCCAGGGAGGGATGGCTTGGCTACAGCTTCACAACAGTGAGGGGGAAAAAAGGGGGACAAGGAGACAACAAAAACAAAAATCATCTCCTTCCAGCCACAAAGGGCTAAGAGGGAGAGCTGGGGGGTGGGGGGAGCGAGCGGCAGCAAGCATGCTGCAGTCCCGCAGTGACCCCAGGGGAACAGAGTGAGTCAGAGCAGCCATATTGAGCAGGAAATTACTCACAGACGCGGCGTTCCTGCCTCTCGGTTCCCAAGAGAATCGGCCTTTTGTAAATGGTTCCTCTGTCAGTGCCGGGGGGGAGGGGGACGGCTGAGGCCGTGCTTTCCTGTCAGCTCCTTCCCTTCCAGCAGAAACCCGAGCCCTCCCTTCCCAAACCTCCAAATTTAGAAGCCAGATTGAAGCTGAATGTCCTGCTGACTGCCCTGGGCCTTCAGAAGAGCATCTGGGTGATGGCACTGACCCACCACGACAGCCAGGGTGCACCCAGCACCCCTGCTCTGCACACACACAGCCCCTCGTGTGGCAGGCGCCACAGGGATGCTCCCAAACCCTCCTCATCCTCGCCCCTGTGGGTACCGCACAAACCCGCTGCAGGCGGGGTGGAAGGAGGAGGATAGCTGGAGCCCCAGCTGCCTCTGTAAACTTCACCCCATCCAAGAAGCACAGTCAGGCCCAAAACCACCCTGCAGACTTCCCAACAGCAGGGCAGCTTACGCAAGGCTCGCCGGGTGCCTGTGCACGGTGCAGGCTGGTGCTGCTGTGAGGAGGATGCCTCAGTGGGTTCAGCCTGGACACGGACTCACTGCTGCTTTAAGAGTCTGATGTTTAAACATCCACATGGCAAACACCACGACAGGGTACATTCATATCCCTGAAACGTCATCCAGGGCTGAGAGAAATATCTGCTCAAAGGCTATTCTCTTGGCTGAAAGGAAACAACCAACCTCAGCTGTAGCTCGCTGAAATAAAACCTGCTCTCATGTCTGTCAGACATACCAGAGCCACTATGGGAACTGCTGTGGTGTCTGCTACACATTTAACACCCTTAAAGGAGAGCTGTTTTCAGCTGACAAGCTCGGAAGAAAATAATATTGTTCATTTATTAGAGTCTTTAATCCTGTCTATCTTTTTTCCCTGCTATTTTGTCTTGCTGTTGATTTTGGAGAGAAGGCACTGGAGGCTGTCTCTGCCCCCTCTAGCGGCAGCCACATCCTTCCCAGGCATCTCCCAGAGAAAAAAAAAACACACTTGAAAAGCAAAATCTTCACAAAAAGGCAACAGTGCCTGCACGAAGATGGTGAGAAAACACCATGCATTTGACAATCCAGGCTGCTGCCATCCCTCAGCGGCTCACGCCAGGAGGGCCCCAGAGGAAGGCTCCTTGCCACCAGGTGGCACTGAGGAACGCGGCAGAAATGCTGAATTCCAGGGTACCCAGAAGCAGCAAAACCACTTCTTTCCAAAGCCTGCTAAAAAGCTAGCTTCCTGCCCGCAAAAGCAGCAGGATGGTGCTGCATGCTCTAACCTTCACGGCTCGCCTGTGCACTGCAGAATCTTCCACAGACACCTCAAGAGCTGTGGGGTTTTATGCTTTTAAGAGGTGAGTGCATTCTCTCGATATTTCAGGGACCCAAACTAAAATAAATCTTAGAGCATCTTGGTTCCTACTTTCCTGTCCTCATCCTGAGCTCCTCTGCCAGCACTTCTCTGCTACCCATGGCACGATTTATCTCTGCATTAAGGGCTGAACTGTGATGTGCTGAATACCAACAAAAACCCTACTAGATTCAACAGGACTTGACAGAACACCTCCTGGGGTTTGGGCCAAAGGCTCCTATGAACATTTCCTACATGAAAGACTGAGTTCATACTCTGTAACCTCCTTTCTCATTCAATCACTAAATTAGAGAGGCAAGAAGGGGGTAAAAGCAAACAGAACAAAGGGGAAGAACCACACTCTGTCCTTCAGAATTAATCCTATCAACTCTCTCTTGCCAGAGACGAGAAATCCCTCACCACAAGAGTGTGTGGTTCTTGCTCTCCCTGCCCAGATCATGCAGCCAGGGGGACAACAGAAACAGCCAGACTATCCACTGCAGCTCCCCCTTCAAACACTGCTCACAGCTGGAAACAAGCTGAACATCAGGAGACCCTGACCCAAAGGCCCTCCAGTGCTGGAGCAGATACATGGTTACCAGCTGGGTGAATCTCAGCACATTCTCTGCTCTAGATCATATGCAAATAAGGCACATTTAATAGGCAACTCTTCTGGTGGAACCAAGCTGCAGAGAGGTTTGGGAGCCTGCCCCCAGCAAGGGGAGGCTCAGGGCCTGCCAGGCAGCACCCCATGGCTGGAGGGAAGGGAGGTTATCTGGGCAAGCCCAGTCCTTTTGCAGCTGCTACTTCATCTTCCTAGTGTACCTGCAGGCACCAATCTTCTCCATCCAGGTTCCCACTGACTGATCCAAGGTTGTTTGCTCTTGCTACAGTTCCCTTCAGCTGCAATCCACAGCCCATCTAGCTTAATGACACTGCCCTCCCAACTCCTTCAAGGACAGCACCTCAGATATGTAACAAGGGCTCATCCAAACAGCTCCATGAAAGCAAACAAACAAAGGAGGAAGGCAAAACCACAGCCAGGGTCAAGTATCTAATGTCAAGAGAACTTCCCTCTGGGACAAACCTTCCAGTCCTCACCTCTGTAATGAAGAGGATGCACTCCAGGAACATGAAGTCCTTGTGATTTTCGTTTACTACCTTCTCATCAACAAAGTGCCGAGGCTCCAGATTTGGGTGGTCTAGAAAGAGCAAGAGACAACAGGGAGTAACCTGTATGGCACCTCTCCTTCTGAGAACAAGTCCAACCAGGTCTTGTCCCACCCCTCTTCCAGCAGAAACACCATCCTCCCATCAGAGCTTTTCAGAAGGCAGCACAGAGCTGCTCCCTTCCATCTCATCTCTAGCAGTGAGAGCACCTAGGAAGCTCCCCAGGGCAGAAAATGTGCTTTCTAGCACCAAAATCAAGGCTCTTCTTTTAAAAAGCTTGTAGTCATTAAAATAAAGACAGATGCATTGTACAAGGAAGCCTTCCATCTCTCACCCTAAGCAACTAGCTCTATTTGGAAAGCTGAGGAAAGTAAAACCCAAGCCCCAAGCAAACTCTTCTGCAGTCCTGCACACACATTGGACACATCTGAATACAAAAGTCAGACCCAAGCCCATTATCTTTGCAACCCAGACAGACAGGGCAGGGGGCAGGCTGGGACTTGAGAAGGTTTTTATTAGTACCTATCAGCTGGGAACTGCCCCATATGAAAGGCAGGAACTGGAAGTCATCCAAGCCCCAGACGCCCTGGCTGCCAGCAGGTTCCATCCTGTAGGTCTTCTGGAGCCTTCTCATCACTTCCAGGTACCTGAGAGCAGAGAAGCAAGGATCCAGACAAGGCCTTCTCCTCTCTTCACTGACTTACATGAGGACAAGAACTAGCCTAGACAAGGGCACAACTGCACCACTTGCAAGCAGGATCCCCAAATACAGCACAGTCCATAGAATATACAGGCAGCTCCCTTGCCACAGAAAGCAGCCTGATGGCACCTAGAGCAGCAAACACCAGAACCTTTTAAAGTTGGGGTGTCAATTCACTAAGAAATTAAGTGGCAGGGGTTTGTCTTATCTGCAGTGTCATGTTGGTGCAGACCTTCCCCCACCCTCACTGCTATTTGCAAACTCACACTGCTCTCCCTCAACAACTTCCAAGAGAACCCAAAGCTTTCCACCTTGCACAACCACTGCTTCCACTTTTCAGGTGGGAAAACTAAAGCTGGAAGTACTACCAAAGGAAATTGTTCCCATGCCACCCAACAGCAACACAGCTGGGATCAGATCTCTGGCCTCCAAACATCCATTCCACCCCCTGGGCTGGAAGCACATCTAGAGGAGCAGCGAAGGCCTGAAGAGATGTTAGATTCTCAGATCAGATATTCCCATCTATCACAAAGCACAAACTTCACCCACACACCTCTGCAGAGCTCAGTAACTTGTACTCAACTCAAGTGACTTTCCAGAAAGACACTCAGCCTCTCACAGACAAAATGCTGCCACCACCTTAGGAGGCAGCTGTAACAGGTCAGGTACACTCCATTAAAAAGGACATCTACCTCCTAACTCTCTCAATTTCTCTTCGGTTTTCTCTGCCCTGCTCCCCAGGCCAGCACCCCTTCAGCACTCATGTTCTCTCACTACATACAGATCTTTCTAGAAGGCCCTTGCTTTGCTAACTCCCTGGGAGGAAACTGCTCTCACCAAGTCTTACTCCCAAATGGATGTGGGTGAGGGGAGAAATGGGCGCAGCCACCCAGGCTGCAGGAGGAGTCTGTCACACAGAACAGGCAGCAACCTCTCGCTCATCCCAGTAAGCTAGAAGCTGCTGCCACTTTCAGGGACCTGACCCCAGACAGCCCAACCCTTCCAGCCCTCCTCCTCCCCAGCTCACCTGTTGAACACTCTGAAGACGATGGCCATCTGGTCATCCACCCGGAGCACGCCGACTTTGCAGAGGCAGCAGAGAAAGGCTGCAAATGCAGCCTCGTGCCCTGGAGTTGGAAGGTACGAAGAGACATGACACTGGTGCCCCTGATGACAACCTTGCTGTGGTCACAACAGCTCTTCAGAAACCACAGCAGCCACAGTCCCATCTCAACAGCCCCCGTTAATGCCATGAACTAGCAATATTTCTCCCCATACCACACCTTCCCCTCCCAAAGATCCCTTCTAGGCATCCCTAAGGAGATTATTAACTTTGGGAAAGAAGAATCTCCCTAGGAAAGTCAGCTCCAACACTGGGCATGCTGGGAACAAGGCAGGGCCTCTCCCAGGAGCTTGGCACAGCAGGGGAAGTGAAGCACTACAGAGTAACCTGCCAGGGGGATGTGAGAGAATCTCACATCTGCAGCTGAACAGATTTCCTCCTGCTTCCAAAATATCTCCATGCTGGAAAGATGCAGATCCCATGGCACTGCTGGGAACAGTCTGTCCCAGAATATACTGGGATCTTAGGCTGAGCATCAGCAGCTTGGTCCTCCAGCTACCAGCAAGGAAAAAAACAACCAGCAAACCCAGAAATGTCTGTTAGCAAGGCTGCCACAGAAGAAGGGACAGCACAAGAGCAGCAGCTCCCCGTGCAGGGACAGTGTACCTATGGTTTAGCCTCTGTGAGCAAGGGCATGAGCCTCTGGCTTGGGACACCCAGAAGGGGAGGAAAGGCTGAACCTCCATCCCCGAGCCGACAAAACCCCAGTCCGTGTGTCCCTTTCCAAAGGCAACAACTCCCCCTGGTGCCAGCGAGTTGCAGCTCTCCTGGCAAGCACTGCACAGCCTCCAGTTCTTCCTCCTTTTACCCACGGCCTCCTCTTCCTCTCCCTGCCGAGGCCCAAAGTCTTGTCTCCTTGCACCCAGAGCATCCTGCTATCCTGCCTTTTGGTGAGGACACACCTGTCCTCCAGACAGAGGAGCACTGCATGCAGAAGATTCTGCATTTAGGTCTAACTGGAGCCAGTGTGGTTACTTCAACTTGCAATTCATTATCTCCTTAGGTGTAAAATGCTTCTGCCTTCAGGTTTCTAAGTCCCTCAGTAAGCAGTGATGTCGCTTCTAGGGAGCAGCAGATCTCAAGACACCTCCCACTGAGCACACACTTGGTTCCCACCCTAGTTCCAATTTAAGGAATGATATTTTATCCCTCTAAAGTGCCTACTGCAGATCAGCAGGTGCAGGACTGCTGTACACAGCAAAGCAGCCCCTACAGCTTAGTGCAGAAGGGGCTGCAGAGCCTGCATGGCCCAGGTACCTGTGCCGTAGTCGATGCGGGTAGAGTTCCCCACCGACTCCTTCAGGTACACGGCCACTTCTGGCACAGCATCAGCCAGATGCTTGGGAATCACTGCTGCCACCAACTTTTCTGCCTCCTGAAAGACACAGAAGACTCCCTTGAGTGAGTGCAGATCTGTCACAGTTCCCAGGAACAAGTCGCCCTCTGCTCAGACACTGCTGCAGAGTGGAAGCTGCAATGGTGCACTCCTGCAATGGCCAGAGCCAGCAGCAGAGAGGAGCAAATGCTCCTCTGGAAGAAGTCATGTCCAGAGAGAGAGCAATGCAGGGAGAGGAGGTCAGCAGTGCAGGGAGAGGTTGTCCTGACACTTACCTAGGGCACATATACCATGCAGGAAAAAAAAAAGTTTCCCCATGCCAGTACATCAGCCCTGCCAGCTACTGATCATCTCCAGGACAAAAGCAGAGCACCTGTAAGCTCATTGCTGCTGGGACTGTGCCTGTGTCACCTCCAGAGCTCAGAGCAGGGCCAGTGCTCTGAGCCAAACGAAGTCAAGTCCTCTCACAGCCTTCCTCTGATTTTCTGTCACCCATCAGCTAGCAGACCCAGTGAGCAGTTACAAAGCAGGAGCTCCTTGGGCTTGGAGGGCCCTCATGGCTCCTCCAGAACCTGGAGACCCAGCCAAGAGCATTTCCATGGGCCATATGCTCTCAGGAGAGAGGATGACAGCACCAGATCAGGGGTAAGTGATGCATATCAAGAGGTGGATCCTTCACAGCTTATCCAAGCAATTCCTCTTTGGCTGCTTGGCTGCTGCCCAGTGCCAGAGCCACTCAGCCACCCTCCCAGGCACCTCCCAGGTAACACCACATGTGACAGACATGCTCACCTGGTCTAGTTTGGCATACCAGGTCCTGAAGGCTTTGTTCCCAAAGCGAGAAGGCTGATCCACTGGTGGGGTTTCATCAATCCATCTGTCAAGGGTGTTCAGAAGAGCCACCAGCTTTTCAATGGGCTACAGAGACACAGAAGATGAGGGGTCACAGTGACATGAAACAAAGCAGTTCCTCAGGCTCTGACATCTGCCCTGGATTGGAGCTGTTAAAGCCCACACCATCCTTCCCAAGGGTGGCACACAGAAACAGGATGTGCCAACCCACCCTGAAGTGCAGAGGGGCCAGGAAAATCATCCTCCTCCTCAGAAGAACAGCCCAGCACAAAGCCCAGCCTGAGGCAGGTTCTCCAGTCGCCCACACAGTCTTTCATGAGCTGTAACAGCACCATGCTCTAAAACCTCTGGGAGAAGAGCTACAGCAGGCTTTTAGCTGCAGAGCACACAGGACTGAGGAGCAGGGAAGTGCTCCACATTTGAGATCTCCAACACAACACTCAGGCTCAGCATCAAAAGGGTCCTGCATCCTCCTCAGGAGCCAGTACAGCTCCTCCTCCAGATCCTCACTGTAGCTGCTGATGGGATGGAGAGACCCTTCCCAAGGCCCCATTTGTCCTGAAGTGTCTCAGGGTTAGCAGTGCTGGTGTTAGTGTTGTATAGCACCCAGCAGAGCAGTGCCTAAAGGCAAGTCAACCTTCTCACCATGAACCCCGCTGCTTCAAACTCATAGCAGCCAGGCTGCCTCTGCAGCTCCAGCCCAGGGACACCCAGTGCATGTGGCCAAACACAAGCTACCCAGGGGAAGAGGCAGCCTGGTTTGCCCACCACTGGTCTCATCAGAATAAGCACGAGAAGCTCTTGCCTCTGAGAAGTGTCTCAATACAAACACAAAGCTAATGGGGAAGACCAATGCAGCAGCAAGGCAGCAGAGCCATTTTTCTTACACCCTGTGCTGGAGAAAATGAGGAAACTCTGTAGGATGTATGAGGGTGACTGGAGGAGGCACTGCTGTGACCACAAAGAACAGGAAGGTGCAGCAGGTGACACAGCATGATGTCTCACACTGCTCTGCCCGTTACAGCCAGGGCTGGCCAGGGCACACAGCCTCTTCCCTGCCTTGCCCATACAGCTGAAGAACACCTACACCCCCCACACCAAGAGGCAACACCACGGGCAGCACTTCAAGCAGCTCCCAACAGGTGTAGCAGGCTCTGCTGACAACTGGTCAGGCCTGCCAGAGGCTTTGGGAGTCTTCCTGCCCAAATCTAAGCATCTGGAGAGCAGTCAGCTGCCAGAGCAGCTGGCCAGGCCCCGGGCAATGTAGGCTCCTCTGTCTCGAGAGGGGATTCCTCCTTCAAGGGGACAAAGAGGACAGCAGCAGCGGCAGCGCTGCTTTGACTTTGCTGGAGGCATCGGCCGTGTGAAGCCGGTTGGTCTCCTGGGCTGAGGTTCAATTCTTCACACTGCCTGCTGGGAGACAAGGAAACAGCCGAGCCCAGCAAGTTTCCAGCCCTTGAAGTGCCAGTGGAAGGGAGCAGGGAAAGAGACAGGAATGGCAGAGCCTCTGCACCAGGAGTGGATCACTCCCTTGCTCTCTGCTCCCGGGAGGAAGGGTCTCCTGGCAGACACAGCCTCCCACAGGGAGGGAAGGCTCACGAGGTGCCACCCCCAGGACACGGTGGGATGAGCCAGGGGGACGCAGGAGCTGTTGGAGGGAGGGACCCAGTCGCTTGGCCACTGAGACAGGCTGGAGGCTGGCATATGGGACACGACCTGGGCACATGAGGAGCACAAAGGACCCAAAGCCAAGGGACATGAGTGGGGGAAGAAGCTCAGGGTGTCCTGGTGAGGCTGCAGGCTGGAGCTCCGGAGCAGTGCCCCACCTTCAAGCTGACTAAGGCAGCTCGATGCCCTTCACTCCCCCTCCCTGCTGCCCAAACCGCTGCAGGAACCCATCACCTCCCCACTGCACCAGGCCAGGTCTAGAGCCAGCTCTGCTCAGTCCCAGCTCCTGCTTTCCCCTCCAATTAAGCAGCAGAGTCCCCGGCACTGGCTTGCATTAAATAATTGAATTATGCTGGTGATTTATCCGCGGGCACCAGCAGCTCGTTAGGAGCAGCCACCGTATTTCAGACGCCTCTCGGCGAGCTCTCCCTGCTGCCTGGACAGACGGCTGGCAGGGACCAGCTCCCTCCTCCTCCCCAGACCTGCCCCCAGGCCTTGGGGAGCACCGGGGCCAAACCTCCCCTTCCCCAGTCCCCTGCTTTAAAGGGACTCAGAAGCCCAGCCCCACGGACCAGGGGAGAGCAGGACCCAGCTGCTGGCTCAGCCACACCAATGAATAATTAAATGCTGTGGCTCAAGGCCCTTTCAAAGGGGGCTAAAAGAAGCAGCTTCCTATTGTCCAGCTGAGGAAACTTGCACATCCAGGGCTGACCTCAGCAGCGGGAGGAGGAGGGGAAGAGGAGAGCTTACTTACGGGAACACAACCATCAGCACCACTGCAGCCCTGTTTTGCCTGGCTGGGTTTTTAAGCTCTATTTTTGCTTTACCTTCCCAGTGATCAAAGCAAGGGCAGCCTCCCCCCGCTCTCCTTGCTTTTCTCGTTGTGCTGATTTTGCATCCCCTTGACCCTGAGTCTGTCACCGGTCCCAAAGGCAAACCACAGAGCCTCCTGCAGAGCAGAGGCCTGTCAGCATCTCTCAAGAGCAGGGGCCAGGCAGGCAAAGGTGCTGAGAAGGCATCACAGCAGCCAAGGCTGCCCATGGGGACCAAGCCTGCCCCTATGGGCTCCTCGGGCCCTCTCAGAGAGGGGAGATGCTAAAATCAGGGCATTTGCTGCTTCCCCATTTCCCTCCTGGACCAGACAGTTTCTGCCCCCCCAGTGCAGCAGGCTCTCTGAGGGGAAGGTCTGCTCCTTGCACGGCCAAAATTAACCTCCTCCTTGCTGCACTGCTCCCCTGATCAAAGTCACAGCTTTGAAAAGCTGCTCCAGGCTGCAGCCTCAGCAGCGGCTGCGTGGATCCCCAGGCCAAAAGCACTCCCTTTAGGAGGAGGAGGAGGAGGAGGCAGGTCACAGCCTATCAGTCACACAACCTTGTGCCAGACATGGTGTCTACACCAGAGTCCTAAACAACAGCTCAGCTATCAGGACTTGTCAGATGCCTCCAGCAAAACCCCAGACAGCTCCATGCAATTTTTCAGTAAGAGCAGAGCAAGCTCAGCAAGTCTCAGCAGGGGCTCAGCCCCCAAAGGATCCAGATGTTGCTCCAGCAGACAGTTTGCTGTGGATGCTCACTGCTCTGCAAACCATTAAGCTGTCTCTTGCAGAGCAGAGCACACTTTCCTTTTTTGCCATGGCAAAGCAATACCAGTAAGTCACAGAGAGGATACAAACTCAGCAGAAAGGATTCCAGGAGGTCATTTGCCAAAGGAAGGTGTCCCCAGCATTTGATCAGGGAGGAAGATGGGACAGCACAAAAGCACATCAGTAGCAGGTAAGGCAAAGGAAAAGAAAGCAGAGCAGAGATGCAAGCAGAGGCCTCAAGGGGCTGAGCCTTTAAAAGCACAGATAAGCAGTTTGATCTACAAACGAACCCTCCTGAACAGGCAACCTCATCAACAAGGCAGCCCTGGGGATGCTCCACCTGTGCCTCCAGTCACAGGCCTCTGCTCTGCTCAGCACAGGGGAATGAGACACGTTCCCTGCCACTGCCCAAGCAGTCAGAATCATGTCTCTTGTTTGTCACTTGGACTGGGACTGTGGATAGAAAACATTCACTCCAAGAGGGATCTGCTGCCGGGACTCAGCCCTGATACAGCTGTTTCTAGCTAGCTGACAGCTCAAAGGGGTTGACAGAAGAGATTTTTTTCCCCTCATTTTTAATGCTTTGTTTCCCTTGAACTGTTCTGTGAATGGCTGGGAATGACCGAGATCAGGACAGAGACAAAGCTCAAAGGTGAAATGCAAACAGCAGAAAGCAAGAGCAGCGTTTGGCAGCAGTTTCTACTGGACTGAAGGAACAAAAGGTGGACACAAAGCCTGTTAGGGAGGGACTCATCATCTCTGATCCCTCCATGAGCTACAAGCTCCTCATTCGCACACTGGCTCCTGCAAGGGAAGGTTGGACTGAACACACCTGCTTCAAACATCAACGACTGGGTTAAAGATCATGGGAGGCTGCCTTCCCACCCCAGAATGAAGCTCTATCACCCAGGACACAGTCTGCTTCCCGTTGTGCCTAGATCTTTCTAGACTGCTCCCAGCTTTCTTGCACAGGGATGATAACTGTCAACAGGGAAACGCACCCACGAATCTCATTACAGCAGAACAAGGGAGGGGAATCCAGCATGCAACACAGAAGCAAAGCTGGTGGCCAACACATGCTCTGCAGACCACAGCAGCACTCAGACCTCCCACCAGCAGTGAGCGTGGCTGTGGCCAGGCAGTAACACCAGGGAGGACACCTGCCCTTCCCCTCTGTCTCCCAACGATCTCATCACGTCCTGATAAGGGGAACAGGCACTAAAAGTGGCCAACAAGGAATCCCAGGGACAGAGAGACAAGTGTCCCGTGAAAGGCCAGTGGGAGAAGAGAAACAGTTCAGACACCACAAACATCACTGGTGGAAGCCAGACTGTGAAAACAGGGTTAAAACACGTCCTTTTCACCAGCAGCTTCTGTCCTCTCGTAACTTGCTTGATTTCCCATTCAGAGAGCCCAGACAGAGCCTCTGCATCCTGGAGGGAGGGCTACAGGCTGACATTTGCTTCCCCAAGCATAACACAACCGCATTTATTCTCCCTGGCTCCCAGAGAAGCTGCCAACTCACTCCTTGTCTGGAACTATTCACTGTAGAGCCAGGAGAGAAAAAAAGGAGAAACGAGAGAAACAGGAGGATCAAGGGGATCCAAGGTCTTCTCCTACCTCTGAAACTTTGTACTGGCAGGTCAGCTTCTTGCCCCTGACCCCTTCGTTCAGCGTGAGGATGAAGCCCATGTAATCTGCATACGCCTGCGAACACACAGGGGTCAGTGAACGCCCACGCTCTGCCTGAGCACCAACACGGCATGGCAGCACTAACACACGGGGGGACCCTCCTCCAAACACACCACTGCCTTCTTGGAGACACCCTGAGAGGTCTCTGCTGGCTTTGGCAGACCTCAGAGGCACGTGGGGACTGCACACAGAACTCTGCATCGCTGTAAAAATCACCGCGAGGGCAACCCTCCGAACAGCTCACCCTGACCCTCCCCGCCACTCTGCTCTGAGCTGGTCAAATTCCAGCTCCTCTGCTCTGCAGAGTCTCAGCTGTGACCAGACACCCTCCTTGGCACTGCTTCTCCCAGACCTGTGCTGTTATCTCCCCTTTCCCCTTCTACTCTTCTCCCATGCTCTTGCATGGTGGAGAAGTGGGAGACAGCCCAGACCTCTCACTGCTCTGCTCTTGTGCAGCTCCACAGCTGCAAGCCTCTGACCTGCACACTGCCACCAGACCTGCACACTGCCACCTCTCCCTCCTCAGGCCCCTCCCACACAGAAATCCTGAGCAGAGCAAGTCCTTAAACCCCGGGGCCTTAATAAAGGAAGCTGCACTCAGAGGTTTGCTTGAGACCTGGCTATAACTTAGGCTTCTTTTAAGCCATCACAGATCAATCAGCAAGTGAGAACCTGCTCCTAAGAGGTGGGACAAGTCTGGGCTAACGCACCAATCCCTCAGAGGCAGAGGGGGGAGAACCTGCCTGTTCCACCAGCTCCATGCTTACTGTAAACAAAAATCATCCAGGAAATTGAAGGCCTCAGCTCTAGAGCCCTTTCCAGTCCTGCAAGGTGGGAAAGGCCCCGGGAACCAACCCAGCCTGATGCTGTTAGAGGGCCAGGCAGCAGGACCACGTTTAGGCTGACTTCAAACAGCACTGGGCAAATCCAGTTCTGATATAATGTGCAGGCTAGGCAGAATGAAAGAGTTACCAGCTTCTCATCTAGCTTGTTGTGAGGGGGCAGGAATAGTTTTTAAGCATCTCTGGTCACTCTCAACCTCTGGGCTCTCCCTGGCTCACTCCTTTGTCAGAACACTTGGCTGCCAGACTCCACACCCCACTGCCAACTCATTTTCCTACAAAAAGGCAGCGACTCTTCTGCTTTAAAACACAAATCAATTCACTTCCCATTACTTGCCCAAACCTGCTTTACCTCGTGGCTGTTCCCAGACCAGACCTGGCTGCCACTGAAGCATAATAAGCACTTCCCAGCCTGCCCTGAGCCCAGAGCCGTACCTGAGAGCGTTTCCACTTGGCCATGTCAGATACCATGTTTATCTCCTTCTTGGGGATCATGAAGCTCTGCTGGAGGGGAGGAGCCACCTCCTCAGAGGTGCCTAGGAGATGCAAAAAAGAGATAAGAGAGAGGCAGTGGAGAAGAAGAAACACCATCTTCCTCTCTTAGAAACCAGCACTCGTGTCTCAGAAGACAGAAGGCAAGCAAGTCCCTCCCAGCTTGCACCATCACCTCACTAAGCAATACCCTCACGATCCCTGGGTAACACTGAGTACACTGCAGGGCTTCAGAAAGGGGCATTATGTTTGTTTTCACCACTAAAGATGCATTTCCCATTCAGAGAGGCTGAGGCAGGAGATAACAAAGACAAGATCCGGGCAGTCTGATTAATTATTTCTGCCTAGTGAAGACAAGCCTGCCAAGGCAAAGCTGCAGCAGTTCAACAGATGGCAGCCCAGAGCCACAGCTCCACGGCCAAGCAGTGCAGGAGCTTGGGGGTGTTGGGACGCAGCCTCCTCCAGGTGGAAGCTATGAAGATGGTTGTAAAGCTCTCCTAGAGCCCAGGACGTGATATTGAACGCAGCTGCAAGTTAACTCATTAGAGGGGCTCTGCCCTGACATCTGAACCAAGGACCCAGCTCTGCTGTAGGGGTGACTCCTACCCAACATCTCCAGAACTCTGCTCTCAGCTGCTGTCCCGTGATGGAACACTGCAGAGCCAGAAATGCTCCCTGAGGTCAGAGGTGCTTTACATTATGCAAAAATCGTTTAACTTCTCTGCTTTTCAAGTTCCCCACCTACAGATCAGATGCAGTCTCATCACCTGCCCAAGGTGCTGCAGCATCTGGTTCATTCCTGCACTTAAGTTACAGCAAAACTTCCAGGTCAAAGGATGAGAGGAACAACATATGAGAAATTTAAATGGAAGACACATATGCCTCTGACAGTTCCACACACAACTCACAATGACTAACATCATCAGGATGGAGCTCTCATTTCAAAAGAACTTATGAAAACAAAAACTCCAGAGCAGGGGTGTGAAAAAGGCAAAGACTGACTTGTTCATGAACACAGGTGACACATAAAGACCTGAGATGAGAGTGTCCTGGACTGGGGGGATCCAGGTCTTAGCCCAACCTCTGTCTCAATACAGAACTCGGTTTATCTCTTTGCATTTGTTTCTCAACCACCACTTCTTCTGACACACACTTTACGCATGTTCTCTTGGGAGAAGACCACAGATACTCAAGGAAGGAGACCGCTCATGCCGATCTCGTATTGGCCTTTTTAGCCACCAACAGGCTTGCAACAAACGTGGGTAGAGCCCTTCCCAAATCTTCGTTCGTGAAGCCTAGCCACGATGAAAACAAATACATAAGCAGAAGTCCAAAACCAGGAATATGATGGAGACAGGAGCAGAACAGGTTAGTTTTATGGTGAGAACCAAATTAAGGAGACACTTTCAGTCTTACTCTTGAGGTGTAAGGAGGGGAAACCAAACTCAGCCACGAGATGGACTTTCTACACCAGCAAAGAAATGAAACAAATTCTCCTTCAGCAATGGGAAATGAGCCACAAAAAATGGGCTGCAGGTGACAATGAACCCTGACTCCTGCTGCTTCAGCAGCCTAACCCCAACACCTTGCCCCTGAGATGCACAGGACAGACCCACGCACCCTGTCAGCCCTCACAGGACAGAGGCTCCCTCACCCTGTCCTCGGTCCCTGCTGTGGGGTGCAGATCCCTCCGGAATCACCAGCCCAGCCCGCGTTGTAACCGTGCTGCCAGCGTAGGGCCCAGCAAGCCTCGGCCCGATGGCCACTGGCGCCGGCGCGACCCGTGCCTCCCGGCTGAGGGTCAGGCGCTCCTGGGCCCTCTCGTAACCTCGGCAAAGCCTATTCCCACCTCACTCCACCGCAGGCCTGGGCGCTCGCTGCTGTTGCCCTCCCGTGGCCTAGGCCCAGTGCCTCCTGCCCAAGGACCCCCGAGCAGCAGGAGGCCCGGCACACCGGCGCCATACATCGTGAGCGCGGCACCTCGGCCCCGGGGTCACCCCTCCAGGACCCCGAGGGCGGTCCCCAGCCCAGAAGGCCCCGGAGAGGGTCCCGTCCCACCCCGGCCGCCTCTCACCTGCCCGCCGCTCACTCTCTGCCATCTTTCCGGAGCCTGGCCACCGCCACCACCCCTCACCTCTCACCTCCGGACACGCCGAAGCCTCCGGCGGCCATCTTTGAGAAGGGCATACCGCCCGGCCTTGTCATTCCCAGGGCTGTCAGCCGGTGGCGCGGCTCCTCCCGGCCACCGTCGTGGACCGCGCCGCCATGTTTTTACGGGGCACAGCTTCCTCTGCGCACAGAGGGTTGATGGGTGGCCATGTTTGTACGGGGCGCTACAGCGTTTTGAGAAGCGGATGTGTGCTGGGGCGCCTCGCCAGGCAAGAGGAGGACTTTTCTCTACCCACTCCCGGAGAATGCAGCTGACAGAGGAACCACATCCTCGCCCCGACACCGGTAGCGGCACCTCCTCACCTCACAGCGGGACCTTGCCCTTCCCCAAGATGGCGGCGCGAGCTTCGCCCCGCTCCAAGATGGCGGCGTGGCAGCCCCGCCCCCTGGCGGCTGAGCGGGGCGGCAGCGCCCGGTGTCGCCGGTGTCCTTGCGGCGGGCGGTGGCCGGTGGCCGGTGGCCGGTGGCCGGTGGCCGGTGCGGAGCCATGTTGGCTTTGGCGGCGAGGGCTGTGGTAAGTGCCAGCCGCGCTCCGAGGGCAGGAGCACCTAGGGAGGTACCTCCAGCAGGTGCGGGACGGGGCTTGAGATGGCGGCTGGGGCCGGTGACAGCGGACCGGGAGGAAAGGGGCTGACGGCGACCGGTGGCCCCGAGGGTTCCCCAGGCCGAGCAGGTGGCTCCGGGCGTCCGGCTAGCCCTGGGCCTCGCCAACGGGCAACAGCCGCCGGCGGTGAGCAGCGGGCAGGTCCCGGGCCTGGTCCCCGGCGCCGAGCTGTCACGGGCGTGTTCTGCCGCTCCGAGCTGCCCGGAAGAGCCCGGGAGTGCCAGGGCGGGAGGTGGCTCCAGCAGTAAGAACACCTTGGCCTGAACCTGGCGTCGCTGCTGTCGGTGTCCGGCTCCGCTCCCCAAGCCTGGAGGAGATCCCCAGGGTAGCACCATGGGGACGGTGCCCGAGGCATATCTCTCTCGGACGAGGCTGCCGGTTGTGAAGAGTGGGAAGGGGCTAAGCTACCAGCAGGGAGCTGTGCGAGCGCTGCTTGTCCTAGGTGTGGGGTAGGGATGCAGCCGAAGGTAGCCTCCACGCCTGATCGGTTTCTTCATGTGCCTTGAAGCAGCTACGGGATGGATTCACCCCCAGAGCCGTTTTCTGAGGGGCCAGGCAGGGCTGGTTGTCTCTGGGCTCAAGAGGGTCTCCAGCTTCTATTTTAAAACCAAAAAAGACAAACCTCTGTCATCTGACACTAAATGCTGTGACCACGCTGGGAATCAGACACTGCTCTGAAATTCCTCCTGCCCCCATCCCCAGGCTGCAGGTGCATTTCCCACCAGCTTTGCAGACTCTGGTAAAAGGTCATCTGCCACGTTGGAACGTAGCTCGGGAGCGATGCCAGCCCCAAGCTGGCCCTGCCTGCACCCCCTGCTCTCCCCTGGTGTTCCTTTGCCCTGGTGCTTTTGGGGAAAGGTGGACTGTGCCTTCTGTTTGCTGCCAGCTGCCTCCTCTGTTCAACTCTGATCATTATTCCTCCAGTACTCCAGTCTGACCTCAACAGAGGCTGTAAAACAGGAAGGATACAAATCCCCTCCTGCTCTCAGTTAATTTGGTTTGGGATTTTCACTGTTACTCTAGGGAGAATCTGAAACTGTTAGTTTGGAATCATCATACTCGATCTTAGCTGTGTAGGAGGCTGTCCTTGTCTGCCCCTCAGTCAAGCAGGCAGCCACGGAGGAGGGGTGATGCTCCTTGTGACTGCACAGCTCTGTTGTTGCCCTGCTTTGGAGACACCTTTTTTGTATTTTCTTTTTTTTTTTTTTTTAAAGGATTGAGAGCCCAGAACCCCCCAAAGGCTCAGCCTGCCATAACAACCACCCATACATAGGGCAGGAAGTCAGTTACAATTCCACCTTTATCCCCAAACTGAGTTCCCTTACATCTCTGCAGGGATGCTGGGTCACTGTCCAGTTCCTGCTGGAGAGCTGTTCTCATCTGACAGCCTCTGGCCACCTTAGCCTCTGCGAAGGGATGTAACCTGATGTCACCCACCCAAGTCCTCCCTGCAGCTTGTCCCATCTGGCAGCAGCCCAGTGTCTCCTGCCTCCAGGATGTAAGCTAGGATCTCTCCTGCCTGATGGTCAGGTCTCTCTCACAGCAGCCACTGTAGTTTCATGCTCCAGGTAAAGGCTGAGGGAACAGTATCTCCAGCACCTTCACTTCTGGCCACGGCTGGAGGCCCAGAGCTCTTGATCAGAGAGGCTCAGCCCACGCAGTATTGATCAACAAGCCCTGAGTGGGCAGTGCAGGGCTGACGGTCAGTGGCTGTGGGAGGGCTTCCCAGAGGGTGCCTTCATGGCAGTGGATGTCACCTGATGGTCCAATTGCCCCTGTCCTCATGGGGCTGTGCCTGGCATCGAGCCCTCTGCCCAGAGCAGTCATGTGGCAGTCTGTAACGAGGTGACGCCCTGCACGGGCAGCACATTGTCAGGTGGAAGAGGAAGCCGAGACAGGCCGAGGCAGAGCTTTACCATCTTTTCTGTCCTACCAGCCATGGATAGGAGCCAGAAGCAAGCAGAGAAGGTACAGTATGCCCATGGTTAACACCCTCATTTCTTCCCAGCCCTGCTCTTCTTTCATGCTTCAGTAATTTCTCCTTCTCTTGTTTTTAACATGCCTTCTCCAAACCTTTATCTCATAGCCCTTGCTAGGTCCTGCCAAGAGCACAGGGCATTTCCTCTGAGGGCTCAGCAGCACACAGAGGCTTTGTCACCTTGCAGATTTAGCTTGCTCTTTCTTCTTCTCTGTGCTTAACTGCTGGAGGAGGTGGGGGGAGAGCTGTTTTCTCATTGCCTTGGAAATCAAAGGGCATGTTCTTGCTGCCCTCAGTGCACTGAGGATGCAAAGTCCAGAGTCCTGCAGGAGAGTGTCTGATTCAGTAGATCCAACAGAGGGGGAGGAGCAGAGGGAACTGAAAACTTTTGAGAATACAATTTAAACATCTCTAACCTGAAGCATGTCCAACTCTATTCTCCCAGGAGGATATTGTGACTCTTTTGGGGGAAAGCCTTCAGGTTCAGTTCCTGGTTAGCAGTTGGGTTTGCTCTGCTTGGATTCTCCACCCAGGGAAATGGGATGGTGCTTCCTAAGGCTGTCACTCCTCAGGACCCCATCACATCCCTGGGCCCTGTTGGTTATCACCCACAATTTCCTGGACAGCTCTCCCTGTTCCCTCTCCAAAGGCTCCTGTAATTTGGCCAGTCCCATACTGGTGTGACTGGGTAGAGGTTCTCTTAACATAGCAGAGTCCTCCAGTAATGGGGATGTTCTCCAGTGTAAAGTAGGCCCCAAGGCCTACACATCACAGCCAGCCCTTCCCTGTCCATTGCTGGTGATGCCCAAAACTTAGTTTTTCTGCCTCCTGAAAGCCCATAGGGTAGTTTGGGCATATGGGTTCTGCTTAACTTCCTGGCACTGCTGTAGGAAGTATGGAAGCAGTTTCTGACACTAAGATGAAGAGTTCTTTTGTGAGTTGCTTTCTTCCCACTTACCATGGGATGGAAAGGTTTGACTCTGCCAGACGCATGGACGCTGTCAGCTGGAAGGTGCCCAGAGGGTGGCAGATGTGTCATTCTCCTGGCAGCACTTCCTCTGATGAGGCCAGAATCAGTATCTTGGGAGGTCAAGGTTCTCTCCTGTGGCTTCTCTGTAGCCTGCAGACAGTAGACCTGTGCCTTCCCTTGGCTCTCCGTGTGCTCTGCTCCCGTGCTGAGGTACCTGTGTGCCACCAGAGAGGTTGGGGTGGGGACTCTCAGCTGCAGGTTGTTTGCTGCCTCGTGCACCTTCTGGGGAGGCTTTGTCTTGACCTCTGCTCTGTGCTTTGCAGGCCAGGCCCTACGGCCTGCTAAAGCCAGCAGCTTTGGGCAAGCTCCCAGGCAGATTGCAGCTTCACCAGGAAGCACTGCCCCATCTCCCCGTGCCGCCGCTGCAGCAGACGCTGGACCGCTACCTGCTGGCTCTGCAGCCCATCGTCAGCGAGGAGGAGCTGAACCACACGCAGGAGCTGGTGGCCGAGTTCCGCAAGCCAGGGGGGGTCGGGGAGAGGCTGCAGAAGGGCCTGGAGAGAAGAGCCAAGAAAACAGAGAACTGGGTAGGTCGGGACTCTGGCCCCAGGCTCTGGTTAGGGAGGGTGAAGGTCTGATGCTCACCTCTCCAGCGTCCTGGCTGCATCTGCTGGCACTTGTGTTCTTACGGCACGACCTCCGTGACCAGTCTGCTGCTGACCTCTCTGAGCTGTGCAAGCTCCTCAGCAGGACTTGGGGGACAGAACAGGGAGTTGCTGACCCTGTCTGCAGCTGCTGAACCCTCTAAGCTGTTAGCATCACACAGCAGCCCCAGGAAACTGAAGGAAAGCCTCTCTGTGCCATGAGGCCCCACTGCCTTGTTCAGATCCCCCTCTACCCTTCCACATGCAAAGCACAAACCCCAAACGGTTTGTCTGCAGAGCGTGGGACAGAACTGGGGGCAGAGAGTGTTCAGCTGGGCTGGGGTCAAACAGCAGCAGATGCCATGCCTGCATGTTGCCTTTCTCCATCCCAGCTCTCAGACTGGTGGCTGAAGACAGCTTACCTGGAGTACCGGCTGCCAGTTGTGGTTCACTCCAGCCCAGGTGTGGTTTTACCTAAGCAGGATTTTCTGGATCGACAAGGTCAGCTCAGGTAAAATCCTTTTCTACCTTGCTTTAGGTTTCAGAGGGGATTAGCTGTCTCTGCTGGACAAGGAGGAGGGTCTCTAAGCTGGTTGGGAAAGAGAGCAATTATCATGTAGTCCTATCTGTGCTGTGCAGGCTGTAAAGAAACTCCTGGTTACACCAGGCTAAGTATTTCATCAAGGAGGAAAACCAGAGTCCAGTGGTTCAGGTACTAAACAGAGACCAAACCCCTATGTGTCAGTCTTTGCTCTAGCACAGATCTCTGCTGCAGGATGGCCAGAGCACTGGCCGGAGGCACTGAGGATGTGTCTGACACACTACAGACTAAGAGGCTCTAAGATTGTGTATGCAGTTCAAGGAGGCATAAAAAGTAGCACAGGCATGCCAGGGGTCCAGAAATGCCTCTCGAGTTGGCTAGGTTATAGGGATGGGAGAGCCTGCTGCAGGGACTGTCCCCTCTTGTGTCATTTCACTTGTGATTCATGGTTTGGGACTCTCAGCAGTGACCAGGCTCTCCACTCCCAGCTTTTCCTTGCAGCCAAACCCTGCCACATCCTCTCTTCCTTGTGGTCTCCCTTTAATTTTTAACCACCTCTAGGAGTGTTGAATCCACCTGCAAAGCTTCAGCACTGACCTTTATACAGTTACCTTTGCCACAGTTGCCAGTCACCATCACTGCTCTGGCAGATCAGAAGTTCCAGCCAGGGCAGCAGTGAGGTTGGGAACAAATCCTCCCTGCTGCTCCCTCAGAGACACCTGGGCAGAGATGCAGAGCGATGAGCCTTACAGGGACACTGTGAGACTTAAACAAACATCTTTGAAAGCTCTCTCTGGATAACCCTTAAGTTATGCAAACAGAAGATACGATCTGGAGCAGGATGTCGTGTTTGTTTAACAGCCCTTAGACTCCTGGAGTTGTGTCCTTTGATCCTCACTAGGGATGGGTAGGCTGAGCAGATCATCTCGGTGACACTGCCTGCAAATGCCAAATGCTTGCACCACTTGAAAGCCTTTGAAGCTTAGCTGACTGTCACCTCTTGCCACAGTGACCTCCTGCCTCCTTTCTCCTAGGTGGGAGTGGGAGCTCCCAGGTCAGAGTAGGCCAACCTGTCACTCCCAGCCAAGCAGTTGGATGTGGCTTGTCACAGCCTCCCTTCCTGCTGGGAGCTGGCACTGGCAGTGCTTACATTGATCCTAGTAAATGCAGCTCCCCAGTGTCAGTGTGCAGCATGCCTGCAATTTGTTTCAGATCCCTCAGTGCCAGAGGAGTGTTCAAGAGTTGCATTAGCAGCAGAACGTTCATCAGAGAGGAACTAAGCAGTGGTGAGTCCTGGATGCAGGGAGATGGAGCTGTGTCTTGGCTTGAAACCGAGAGGTGGCCCCTGGCCAGGGGAGGCCAGAAATCCCTTTTCTTGGTGCTGTTTTAATGCTAAGACTGACAGCTAAGATGCAGTAAAATCACAAGACATCGGTAACAAATGATGCTGGTAGAGAGTCATTTATGCATCTGGACTGAAGCCACAGGGTGGGACATCCTGGCCCTGGAGTGGATCTTAGCAGCTAACCAGAGATGGGCCCAGCAGGGGCTTGGCAGGAAGGGTGAAGTTTCTAAGGAGCAGAGAGAAGCTCTGCTAGCACCTCTCAGCTGGTTCCTCAGCCCCAGATGTTCTGTGTTTGAATCTCAGCCTGCTACATTTGATGTTTTCCCAGGTTTGCTGCCAAGCTGATCGAGGGCATCCTGGATTTCAAGACCATGATTGACAAGTGAGTTAGTGACCCTCCTGGCTTCTCAGGTGTTCCTCAGTGTCACAGAGAGCCTGCACCTAGTACATACATCTCCCTTGCAAACAGAAAGGGAGGAGAAGACAGCCCATATTTGGAAAGAGATTGTAATCACCATCTCTGCTCACTGCCCAGGTCACCACCACTAGAAAAAAGCAAATTTACTTTTCTTTCTGCATGCTCTTTGTTTGCCTTCATACTTCCATTGGCATGTGTAGGTCCTTGGAGGGAATGAGCCTGCCTGGCAGTCCTGTGGAGCTCTGCACTTCTGTTTGCCCACAGAACAAGTTACACCTCAGGCAGCAGGGATTTGTTTTTCTCAGTTGGGGCTTCTGGTGATTCTCATCTCCCAGCTAGACAGGGTGAGCTCTAGAGAAACTTGTTCTTCCCTAGCCTTTTTTCTTCTGATCGCCAACAAACCTCTGCTGAAGATGCCTTATTTATGTTCCAACACATTAACATCACACCTTTACATCCAAATTCAGACAAGGCTCAGGGCTAGCCCTGGGAAGGGTAGCTGGACTGTAACTGCTCAAGTCATCGACTGAGTCCCAGTGTAGTTCACAAGTCATAGGCAGCAGACACTCTCCACTCAGAATTATAGCCAGAAACCTCTTTCTGCCATTTCCCAGGAAACAGGAAATCTCCCCGAGTACTGTGCCCTGGACTTTGCTCTGCAGACAGCATGGTGTGTGCTAAGCTATGGAGTAGCTCCAGAGATGTTTCTCTGGTGTTACAGAGAGGACAGTGTTCTTCCCTCTTCCCTAATGAAAGGCCAGCAAATACACACTTTCTGTAGCCCCTCCTAAGAAATGAGATGAGAAATGGGGAAGGAGAAGCCCTTTATTGTACCACCAGCACCACATGTTTAGGTCTTACTGGAGTGAGGACAGCAGCTGCATGGCTGTCTTGTGTGGGGAGTGCAGACCTTCTGACAGAGCTCTTTTCTCTCCCCCTTCCTCCTTACCTTGCTCTATCTCCAGTGAGACCCTTCCAGTGGAGTACATGGGTGGGAAGCCCCTGTGCATGAACCAGTACTACCAGATCCTCTCATCCTGCCGCATTCCTGGGCCCAAGAGGGACTCCATTGTCAACTATGCTGTAGGCAAAAAGCAGCCCAGACACATCACAGTGGTTCACAACTTCCAGGTATGGTTTGTTTAGATGCTAGCTGTGGTCCAGAGGAGAGGGAAGAACAGAAAGTCTCTTCCAGCAAGGTTTCCCTCACTAGGGATTTTTTCCTGCTCCTCTTTATCCCCTTTGGCCGTAGGTAGCCAACAGCTGGAGTTGCCATGTATGAGCAGCAGACTATGAGGCAGAAAAATGCTCTCTTCCTCTCTTTCTTGCCCCTGCACTTCCTGTCTCTCAAAGCCCAGAAATAATGTCTGGAATTGGAAACTGCAGGTGGAAATTGGATAACAAACCCTCTACCACCACAGCCTGTCTCAGGAATTCCTCACTCTAAGCTTCTTAAAACCTGGGCTGTATTGACGGCCTGCAAGAGGAGCTGGGCTTGGCTCTTTCAATTCAAAGGTCTGCTTACAAGCCAAGTTCTTAGGTCAGGTCTTGCCTTCTCAAAGTGGCTGTTCCCTGTTTCTGGGGTTGGCCACTAAAGAACTTCCCTGTCTCTGTCCTTGTCCACTCTGCTCACCTTCAGTTCTTTGAGCTGGATGTTTACAACAGCGATGGAAGTCCCCTCACCTCTGACCAGCTCTTCATCCAGCTGGAGAAGATCTGGAACACCTCCCTCCAAACGAACAAAGAACCTATTGGGATCCTCACCACCAACCACCGCAACAGCTGGGCAAAAGCCTACAACAACCTTCTGAAAGGTTTGTGGAGCCCCCAGCATGCCAGTGCTAACAGACACCCTGAGTGCTTCAGCTACCAGCCTCACTGCTGCACTCTGCTCAGTTCTGTCCTTTGGAGCCTGTTCTGGCCAGATGAGGTGAGCACACTCCCACCTGCTAGAACCCAGCTGGCTGCCACTGTAGTAGCTGTGCACAGCCCGAAGCGACCAGCGCTGCACTGAGGTGCAGTGGGAACCCAGCACTGGGGCCTTCCAGCCCGCTCTTCCACGTTTCAGTTTCCCTCCAATTCAAGTGCAGGTTTGCCCACTCCCTGTCTCTATTTGCTCCTTTCTCCCAGACAAGACCAACAAGGAGTCTGTGCGCTCGATCGAGAGGAGCATCTGCGCCGTCTGCCTGGACGCGCCCATGCCGCGCGTCTCCCAGGACATCTACAGCAGCCGCGTGGCCGCGCAGATGCTGCACGGCGGGGGCAGCCGCTTCAACAGTGGCAACAGATGGTTTGACAAAACCCTTCAGGTAAGTGCTGCTGCTCTGAAGGTGAGGAACACTTGGCTCTGGAGGAGATGCGTTTCCCTGAGGCTGCAAAGGTTCCAGACATTTCAGAAACCTCCTGCAGAAAGCGTTCCTCCTGTCAGAAGAGCAGAGGAACAGGGGAGGTGTGGTGGCTGAGGATGGGATCCTGTGGTTTCCCTTGCAGTCACCACAAGCACTCGTTCCTGCCTCAGGGACTTCCTGCCCGTGCTTACTCAGGGTAGCAGTTCTTTGTGTTCCTTGTAAATCAGTTTTCTGCTTGGTGAACAATGCCTCTTCTGCTTGGAGGCAGCCCAAACGTAGGGAGGTCTGTTCCTTGTATCTCCCCTAGACTTGTCACTTTTCCTGTGGGTGTCAGAAGCAGCCCAGTGGCTGTTTTGTGTTTTCAAACACAAGCTGCCATCCCATAGCATCCCTCTGATCTCTTCTACACTCAAGTCTTGTCAAGAGCCTTCAACAGCAGCTGCTGTGCAGCTCCTGCTTCATACACTGGCTGTCTTCAACACTCTCCTCTCGTGCTTCTCTCATAGTTCATCATTGCCGAAGATGGCTCCTGTGGTCTTGTATATGAGCATGCTCCCTCAGAAGGCCCACCCATCGTTGCTCTTCTGGATCACATCGTGGAGTACACGTGAGTCTTGCCCTCTCTGCTTTCTCCTCAGCACTGGAGACAGGATTTGATTTGTTCCCTTCAGGAAAACATGGTCATGACGCTGGGAAGAGTTTTCCAGCCTGTGACTAGTGTCACAAGGTGTTAGGGAAGATCTCCTGAGCATTTCTACCCGGGTTCTGGTGTGCTTAGCAGAACCTCATGTTAGAGGCCTGGTTAAACAGAATCATTTCTTTATGCAGGAAGAAGCCTGAGCTGGTAAGATCACCCATGCTTCCTTTGCCAATGCCCAAAAAGCTGCGGTTTAACATCACCCCAGAAATCAAGAATGACATCGAGAAGGCAAAGCAGAACCTCAACATGTAAGTGTGAAGCAGTGGAGAGGCCTGGGGAGTGACTGAGGAAGTAACTCGTGGCCCCCTTTGGAACGTGTCTGTGGTTTACATGAGATTTCCCCCACTGCAGCCAGGGAGTTTTCCCAGGGAGTTCTTGTGCTGACAACATTGAACCTAGCTGGAAAGCACACTAAAGCCACCTGCCAGGAACAAAGGTGCTGGAAAGGGGTAATTACTGCTCCAGCCCTGAGATGATCAGGGTGGTAATTAGTGATCCAGCCTGAGATGATCCCTGTGCTAATTACTGCTCCAGCCCTGAGATGATCCCTGTGGTAACTAGTGCTCCATCTCATTTCCCAAGAAAGCAAAGCTCCCTTGTGAAAGCAAATCCATATCTCCATGTTACAGGAACAAAGGAACACCTCCTCTTTCTCTCTTTGCAGAATGGTTGAAGACCTGGATGTCAAAGTCATGGTCTTTCATCAGTTTGGGAAGACCTTCCCCAAGTCAGAGAAGATAAGTCCTGATGCTTTTATCCAGCTGGCCTTGCAGCTAGCATATTACAGGTAGCTTCTCACCCTTTTCACTCTCAGACTCAAGTGTGTGAGCTTGATAAGGTGGCACAGACAAGTCTTTCACTTCCCCAGTCCAGTGTTTTCTCCAGGCAGTGGCACTGAACAGCAGCTCTCGCTCGCAGCTGCGAGACTCAGTCCTTGTGTAAAACCTTAGTGGGGAAGTATCAGGGATCAGCTGCCAATGGGACTTGTTCCCCCCAGTTCTTGTGGTTCCCAAGAGGTCACTTCTCACTCCTGCCTCTCCCCTCCCTCCCAGGATGTATGGCCACGCCTGCTCCACCTACGAGAGCGCGTCCCTGAGGATGTTCCGCCTGGGCCGCACGGACACCATCCGCTCTGCCTCGCTGGAGGCCCTCAAGTTTGTGCAGGCAATGGACAGCCCTGACAAACTGGTGAGCAAGAGGTCTCCACTGCAGGGAAAGAGGAGAGCTGTTTATTTGGCTAACCCTCTGCCAGCTGGTTCCAGCTCAGCAGAACTGTACCCAGGTGAAGCTGAGCTAACAGGCAGGGTAAAGGATACAGTGACACACTTGGATTTCGTTTGGCTTCCCTTTCACAGGCACTGGAAGCCTGGGAAACAGCACCTGGACGTTTTTAAGCCCACCAGAAAGATGCCTGTCCTTTCTAAAAGTCTGGTTAGCTACTGCAGCTAAGTTCTGCTGCTAATGGATGGAGAACTCCATTCAGAATGAAGTAACACAGCCAAACAAAATGACTTCAAGAGTCTAGTCAATCTAAGGATTAGTCTGGTATAGAGAGCCCAGGCAGAAATGCCCCAGCCTAGAGGAAAAGCCAAAAGGAGGTTTTCCATTCTGCAGAAAAGCTTACAGACAGATCTGTGTGTTCTCAGGACCAGGAGAAGACAGACCTGCTGAGGAGAGCTACCCAGGCCCACAGGGAATACACTGATATGGTGAGTGTCCTCTACAGGCCAGACTTGGGGTTTTACCTAGCAAACGAGGGTTCTGGTGAAAGATGAGACCTTCAGAGCTTTCTCTGCTGATAGCAGTGTGGCTGCTAGTGCTGTTGCATGGATCTGACTCTGCTCTTGGCCACAGACAGAATCCTTTTTCTGTAGCTAGTGGTTTAAGTGTCCCTTCTGACTGACCTAGAGGAGACAATCAAATATGAAAATAGCTTCAGTTTCTCACTGTCCTTTGTTGCTGATAAATGCCCAAGCTGCATGAGGACCCCACAGGCAGGAGCTGCAAGGGTGGTTCCACTGGTGTTTTAATTTCACAGCCCTTACAACAAGGCTGACTACTGGTCCTAAAGGCAAGACAGAATTTCCTTCTAACTTTAAACCTTTAGAGATGTTTTAGAAGCATTCCCCTCTGGAACCCAAACAAGCAGACACTTTTGCTGGCTTGCCTGCTAACAAGCTTTCATCCACTCCTCCTCCCTGCCAGGCAATTCGGGGCCATGCAATAGACAGACACCTCTTGGGCCTGAAGCTCCAAGCCATCGAGGACCTGGTGAGCATGCCTGAGCTCTTCATGGACACAGCCTATGCTGTTGCAATGCACTTCAACCTCTCAACCAGCCAGGTAGGACTCACCTGAGCAAAGTCAGAAGTGTGCTCTGTTTCTTTTAATTGATTGCCTTTCTCCTGCACTTAATCTCTCTCACTCCCTTCTGCTAGAAGCTAACCCTCATTTGGGGATGGAAATTTTTAAGCCTGCTACCAGTGCCATAAAGCTGCAGATCTGATCTTAAAGCTGCCACAGTGCAACCCTGTGAAAACCAGCATAACCAAACCAAGATCACCAGTGAGATAAACTGAAGTTAGCTGCCAGAGTAGCTTATGTTCATCCGCTGTGCTGTGATTCTCACTGATGCAGCTCTGCCTGTGGCATTACAAGCTTATCCTTCACAACTGCAGGGGAAGAGATGGCTGCTATGCTAGAACCCTGCTTGCCTGTGGTGGCAGGTGGGGGGGCCCAGAAGGGCCCTTTTCTAGAGCACTGGAATGAGGTGGCAGTTCCTTCTGCTGCTGACAGAGCTGTCAGCATTTGATGGCTACATTTCTCTCTGACTGGTCAGAAGTTTTTAATCACATTTGTCTCCACAGGTCCCAGCAAAGACAGACTGTGTGATGTGCTTTGGTCCTGTGGTTCCAGATGGCTATGGCATCTGCTACAATCCCATGGATGAACACATCAACTTTGCAATCTCAGCATTCAACAGCTGTGCTGACACCAATGCAGCACGCATGGCCCACTACCTGGAGAAGGCACTGCTAGACATGAGGCTCTTGCTCCAGTCTAGTCCCAAATCCAAACTGTAAGAGGCAAACAGGATGCAGAACCCCCAGCTACAGGGGCTACCCTTCATGCACTGAAGTTCCCAGTTCCTCAGAAAATGACTGAGGAGACAGCTTGCCCTGGACCCTAGGAGGACATCTACCATTTGTTTTCAGCAAGAGGTTATGGAACAGTCATCCACAGCTATGAGACTCTGTGGCCAGAGGAAACAGTGTCTTAAGCTGAAGTGGAACTGACTGGTCCTCTCCCTTCAATGCCAAGTGCACCTTCCTGTCCTCAAAGAGGACTGAAATAGGATCTTTATGGAATTTTCTGTAGAGGAATACAGAAAGCACAGTCCTTACCAGAGTCTAAGTCCTTTTGGTGAGGAAGGGAGTTCTTCTCCAGGAAAAGCAGGGAATCTTTATGCTATGATGGAGCTGCTGCAAGACCAGGTCTCTTTGCTGGTTCAGCCTTCTGAAGAGCACAGCATCTTTCAGACTTGACTGAAGATTTTTCTGCTGCTCCAGCAAAACCTCACCACTGAGCTTTGGCAAGGGGAGAAAGAAGTTAAGTCAGAGCAGATCCAGTCTTGTTAGAGTGCACTGCACTACTTATCCCAGGCACTCTGACCAGGACATGCTCTGCAGGCCTGGGAACATTCCCTTCTACTAATTTTAGGATGCTGGGATCTCCTTTTCTGTTGCACTGATCCTTTTTAACAGCAGGCTACAAACCAAGGTGGTTTTTGTTGTTGTTGTTCTTGGCCTTTTGTCAAGCTTGCTGTTGTGGTCCTAGCCACTGATCTTCAGGCTCAGCATAAAGCTCTCTCCCCACCAAGCTTCTACAGAACTTCTCTCCCCCAGAGTTTTTGCTAGCTTTGGCCTTATGTACCCTGACACGGGTGGGGAGAAGGCATTGCCTAAGCGTTTAGCAGGACACTTGCTTCACTGAGGGGAGAAAAACCCAAAATGGTGACCTGTTCAGTAGCCAGAAGGCCACTTGCCTGGCCTGCCTCAGTGCACACAGGTTAGCCTGATCTGCTCCTATTCCTTGCTCTCAGAAACAGCACATTTGTGCATAATGTGTTATGCCTAAGTTGCAGACAAGTAAGAATGTTTCTGATCAGGAACTCCAGAACATCTGTTTCTGGCCCACAGAGCTCAAGTCTGCCAGAGCCAAGCTGCAGAATCACCCTTGCTTCACATCACTGCTTTACGAGGGTAGAAAACCTCAGCCAGCAGGAGGATAGCTGAGAACCCCCAGGCACTGCAGATGTTTGTGCAGGGTGGCAGCCGTTGTTCCTGCACCAGCCCAGCACCTTCCCTGCCTCTCCTCCGTCCTTCTTACTGCAGTGCTACTCAGATTCGTGCCAGCTCTGTTCTGTGACCTATGATAGTGTTTTCATGTCCAGCTGACAAATTTGAGACAGTAAAAGGTGATAAACAGTAACATACAGCTGTAGCATAGCAATTTTTGAGTCCAGGCTCCTGACTACACTTGGATTCAGTAAAGGCACATGGTGAAGGAGTTCTAGTGCCATTTCTGCAGCAGGAGTTGAATCGTTAAATTGCACACCCTTCAGGATGTGGCTGCTGGGACATCACCAGGAGCATTAGGAGTCTGGTTTGTTTTGTTAGCAGGGAAATACATCATCATTGCTGTTTCTCTGATCACAGAGCAGCAAGGGACATGATCAAAGTGCCTTGGTGAACATAGGAAGACATCTGCACTAAACCAGTTCCAAGTAAAAAACAAAAGTCATTCTAGTTTGCTTCTTGAAAGACACAAGCCAACAGCACTGCATTTTCTTAACAGGCTGTTACTTCAGAGCTTCTATTTTACACCTAAATAAACCTTAAAAAGGAAAATGTAACTCACCTGCACAGCCAGTGATTGTATGAACTGCCACCTTCACATCATCTACATGGTTTTAGTTGATCTTCTAGAAGAATCCTGAATGGAGTGAGATAGTCTAAAAAATCCCAACAGGAGCACTAGAGACCTGTGAGCACGCATCCCTGCTGTGCTCTCTGTGACTCAGACGGAGAACTGCAGGAGGATACTTGGGTGTTATCAAGTGTGACTCTGTAAACACTGTGTGAGAGACCAAGCCTTGCTGGAATACCAGCTGGGTTTATGGAGCTTTTTACCTTGATAAGAGAGTCCTTTTGCCAAAGCAACCCCCCTCCCCTGCACTGAACTAACCTCTGTTGCTAGGGTCGAGTTCTTGCTGCCTGCAATGCCTCCAAAGGCTGATGCTACAGTATTGCCACTTCAGTATTTGAGACTGGCCCCTCTACTCCTGTCTCGGGGAAGGCTCTCTAAAGGAAAGTGCCTATTAAAGATTAAGCAGAAGTATGTACTGCTGGGACTGCATCTCAGAAGATGGGATTGATCTGTTCTGGATCTAAACCTGGCAAGCAGCAGACTGCCATAGCGAGAGATACCAGCTTCATAAACCACTTGATGCCTCCTTAACAATACAGAGCTGGAAGTCAGATGAAATGAGGGTGGTTGTTGAAGTGCTTGAAAGGACACTCAAACAATTCCAATGTTTTCCCTTTAAAAAGGCTTTTCTTACTGTACAAGTTCTAAAGTGTGATGTCCTTCTGGATTTTTTCAGTGTCCACTTACTGAATTCTCTTCTCCCTCCTCGGATTTGTTTCCCCAGGAGATGTCCATTGTCTTAAAGGCACATGAAGTACAAGAAACTTCAGTTCTAGGAAAAGTACCAATTTGGAACAAATCATTTAAGACGTGTAGACTGCAAACACTGAGGTGACTCTGGGGGTGTGAGTGCAATTTGTGACACAGCCAGTAGTCTTGCATGCTTTGCTGGCCAGCTGTGGTCAGGACTGTTCTGGTAGTGTAATCCATGTTGTGCAGAGTTTTGAAATGTTCTTTGAGTAAAATGAAACACAATAAACAAAGAAGTGCTACAAAAAGGCTTACATCTGCTTTGACACTGCAGCAGTTACAGCACTACCCTTCTAGGAGGATGTTTGTGTGGGGACAGCAAGAACAGCGAGCCAGAGCGTTCTGTCACCTTCCTTTTATTGTCCTGTATCTCCATCCAGCCCCCTGGAGTGCAGGGGAGGAACAGAAAGCATCTGCTTGCAAAGCCACACATTCCAAAGAAAAGATTCCATGTCAGAAAACTAGTGGCAGGAGACTTCATACATCTGTAGGGTAGTAAGGCAGAGCTCCAATCTTTTTCCTGGACAGCACCATTTAGTTAAGAAAATCCATGGATCACTAAGGAATTTCTGCTAGATCAAGTATTGCAAAGATTTCTGGAAGGGTACAGCAAAAGTTGGCAGAAGATGGGAGATTACAAACAGCTCACAGAGAACAGAGGAGAGTTTATTACAGTGTCTTACAAGAGCTCTTCTCTCTCTCCCTTACTTCTACGGATTGCTGTAGGAAGCTTGGGTCTGAAGGCAACATGCAGGTCGGTTTTTACACTACCATGCACTCTATGAGGAGATGAAACCTCTTCCCTATGCTCTAGTTTAGTTCTCAATAGGTACTTCCAGACAGAGTTTTTCCAGCAGTCTGTCCTAACAGCTCAGGAGAGGCTAGGGCAGTGCTGGCCACTCTGGAAACAGCCTGCTCCTGCAGCCTTCCTGGGGGAAGAGCTGGGATCTCCCTTCTGGCTTCGTAAGTTAAGAGATAGAAAGAGGAAACAAACGGTTTTGCAAAACATAAGTGAATAGCACTAGCTTTCAAACTGAAACATATGGTACCAGCCTCTCATGTGGCCTAGCTGATGGCCTGTCTCGTTTTAACAGAGCTGTTCTAAGTCAGATCAAACATCCTTGGGAAAGCTGCGAGATGCCTCTTTATTCTGATGCACCTTCAAAGCAGATCCAGTGCTTGGGCCCTTCAGATGATAACAGGATTGCTCGTGTTATGCAAATACTGAACAGTTCTTAAAACAAAAGATAGTTTGCTGTAACAACTCAAAACTGAGGTTTACTGCCCATAGCTACTTAAACAGAGACATGTAAACAGCCTTCACTTCTGATCTCCCAGATCAGGAGCACTGCTTGCTGCAGTTCCCACTCCTGGTTGTCCAGCAGCTCCTACAGCAGCTCCCTCTCCATACAGACACACAAACTGCTATGGCAGCAGGCACAGATGGAAACTTGAGAAAATAAAAACAGTCAAGATGAACAGAAAGACATCTCACTTCAAGCAGCTTTATAATGCAGGAGTCTGGTGGAGATATAACACAGGCAGCAAGACCAAGATGTGACAGTCAGTTTACCTCTGCTCACATGACTGCATCGAAGGCACACGATCACCTCTGAGCCAGTGCAGCTGTCCTTCATCTGTGAAAGTTCAAGTCATTGTGCTTTGAATAAATACTTCTCTGGAGTTACACTTGAACTGCTGCATTATATACTAGAGATACAGAAAGTGTCCATGCACAGCCCTGCAGCACTCCAGCAGAGGCCTTGCCAGGTTAACTGATGGATGACAGGAGCTGTTGGCATCCCCAGCACACACAGATGGCAGGCACACTCCCACAGAGACACAGCACCCAGGGGGCTGGCTGCCCCAACGAAGGACTGGGGTGGAAGAAGGATGGAAAGCAAAACTTGCTTGCAGGAGTTCAGCATTCAAGGTTACTGCTGCAGAACCCCAACCAAGCCACTAGGGTAACTGGGAGGAGTCTCTGCTAGGACAAGCTCACGACTTGAGTTCAGTTGGATTCTAACAGGGCTCTTCCAGAAGCAATTCAGAGCAGCTGAGCTACGTTAGTCATTTGCCTGGTTACTCATCTCTGGTTGTCACTTGGTTCCTTCTTAAAAATCCCTCCCTTCAGCTTAACAGAACAAAACAAAAATCCAGTGCTCAGGACAGAGACTAGCAACTGAATTCTGTAAGGCTTTGGGCTGACTCTTGCTGGAGCACAGCACTGACCCAACGAGCTGCCTGGTGCCAGCAGTCCCACGCTCAGGACAGAAGCTGTACAGATCACAGCAACCCTGAGGTCATTAGAGGATAGAGGAAGAGACGGAATAAACATGAGATATGTCTGATAACCTTGCCACCTGGAAGAGATTCTGAGAAAGACACTCTTGCTAATTACACAACAGGAGCAGCAGTGGAAAAAAAAAATAGTCAGTGTATTTCAGTTTGTCCTTTGTTTCACACACACTCCCCTTCGGGTGTCCCTGCAGGCTCCCTGCAGAACCAGCACTAGTGTTAGACATCAGAGCTTCAGTCTCTCTCTCTCTACCTGTACAAAGTGCAGTTGGAATTAATTCTGATCTCCCAAACTGGTTGTAGAAAGGACAGAAAAAATCTTCCTCTCCGTTCTGCCTAGGTCGCCCCATCCTCATTCCCCTCCCTCCTAGGTTTTTAAAAAGTAAAAGCCCTAAATTAAGCACAGTCAACTTGAGACTAGTTTTGTCATCTTCTTCCAAAAAGAAAAACCCAAACAAAAAGCAAAACCAAAACACACAATCAAGGCCTCACCCACCCCAAAAACAATAGTTCCATTTAAAAAAATAAATAAATAGTGTATTTCATGCTGAAAAGTAGAAAAGAAAAAGGTCACAAAAAGGATTTGGTTTTGGTTTTCCCTCCCCAGAACATGACACCAGGCATTGTCTTCCCCCTCCCCTGACGTAGACATGATGGTACATTCCAACCAGCAATGTGCATCTCTGTTGAAAATGAGTTTCTACTCCTGCACGGTCCCACATGCATCAGGGAGCATCCAGCTAGCTGCTAAAGCAGAGCAAAGGCTTTCAGGTTTTGGGTATGGTCCCTGCCTGTTCCTTTGGTCCGTGTCTCTTTAAAGGCTCCTTGCTGCTCCCAGGTCTCTGCTCTTGTCTGTCTCCATCACAAGGTGCACTCTGGTCCCCAGCACTCCTCGGGTCACTGGAGCTTCGTGCCCAGCTTGCGCTGTCTGTTCCTGCAAGAGCAGCAGGGGGAGGGTGAGAGGAGGCCACGACCTCCTGCAGGGCATCGAGGCAAACAGTGGGTACAAGGCAGCACTGAAGTAAGGCTCTGCTTAGCTCTGCACAGAAACAAAGCTGCTCCCTCCACGCTCCACAAGGAGGTCAGGTCCTTCCTGCTCCTCACAGTCCTAGAGCACCCAGTGTCCAGGTGTGGATGAGCTCCCGCGGGCACGCAGCACTATACACAGCTGCTGGCGAAACCCAAGGGCTAGGGAGCTGAAATGCCACTGAAGTGAAAGTCTTTTATCCCACGCACTCACCTTCCAGATGCAGTAGCAACCCAGGTAGTAACTTGGTGTTTCTTTACTCTGCACTACTCTCCCCACAGCAGCTATCTGCATATTGGATATTAGTAACTGCACCTGACAAGTCAAAGCAGCTGCAGCTCCTCCACCCCCCAGAAACTCACCTGGCCTCTGCTCTGGTGACTGTGTACTCAAACCACAGGATGTTAGGAATGAGGCTGGTGTCTCGGATTAAAAAGAACTCTGAAATTGGCCTGAAATAGACAAGGTGGTGGGAAGGAGAAAATGGTTAGACTTTCTTCACCACAAAACCTGCTCCAGCCTTAACACTACTCTTCCACTCCCCTTCAGGCTGGGAAAAGAGCTTTGTTGAATTTAATCCCAAACTTTTTCTTCCCTAATACAACGTTTCCAGACTCTGTTACATTTAAATGGATTTGCAATTACACTAGGTCATCAGACATTCATTAAGAAAGGTCTGTTCTGCTTGAAAAGCTTCTCCAGCACTCTGCCACACCTCACAGCTTCAGCAGGGCTGCTTACTCCTCCTCTCTCCCCCACCCATATCAGGCAAGGATATATGATCTTTATAATCTTTTACTTGCATGCACAAGAAAACAGAGGAACAAGCAGGTTACACAACACTCAGCATGCAAAGCTGGAACAAAGCCCAGGACTTCTCATTTCTCATGTCTGTACCTTAGGTGGTTCACAGGCACTTGAGCAGCTCATTTACAGTCAGAGCTTGCACAGCCACAACTGAAATTGTGGAGACTGAAGTATCTTTACGTTTGTTTTCCTTCAAATGCAAGGTACAATTTCTACACCAACTGATCAGGAAAACGTTCTTTTGCCAGGTGACTACCACACTTGTGTGACCAGCTCAGTGCCAGGCACTCAGTGAGCAAAAGAGAAGATGGCCTTGCAGCAACAGACACTTACCAGGCAGCTATCCTTGGGAAGAGAGGAGTTAGTATCTCTTGTGTGAAGGCAAACCAGGCTATGGCCATAATGCTTCCTGCCACACCTCCATATAGGACTTGGCTCCAGGTGTGGTAAAGCAAATAAACCCTGCAGTGGGAGAGAAGAGTCACCAGACAGGCTTTAAAACAAGAGGAGGCACAACTCCAGGGCTGATGTGCACTGGGCCCTCAGACATTCTGAGCAAGTTATCCTCCAGATGCTCAATGTGGGTATCCTGCTCTTTTTCATTTAAACACTGGCAAAAACGTGGAGGGGGAGAGGAGGGGGAAAGTCTCTCTTCCCTGCTACTTTCCTCCTAAATTTCAGCTTAGGGCACTTCTGGTTTGAGCTTAACTCAACAACCCTGCACATTCTTCTCCAGGTATCTATGCATTAGCTGAGGAACTATTACTGTTAGTTCCCACAAAAGACTTTTCCAAAGCCAGCAACAGGACAAGTCCCCTGCAAGCCACCAAAGCTGGGGCTTAAAGGCTTTTAAGAACAGATGATTGTGCTGCTCTCAGATGTGGCAGCGGGAAGGCTGCACTACCACTGTCTGCTCACTGTGACTGCAGCCCCTCAGAAAGCTGCGCTCGTGGTCTCTTACCCCTGCACAGAGGCTACAGGAGCTGTGTTCAAGCATTCTTTTTACCCAGATATCATAAAGCCATTAAGACCATTATCTGCTCCTCTGCCTAGGCACAGGCCACTGGGTTTCCTCACAGTAACTTGTATTTGCATTAGACCCTCTCTCTCCTGTGAAACTGTCCTGTCAGAACTGTAAAACTAACCAACAATTAGGAATCAGCTCTAGTGTAACAGCCAACGAGCTTCCTGTGGAAAACAGGACCTTATTTCTCACCTGACTTTGCCTGGAGTCCAGTCTCTGGAGCTCATTTTCTAGGTGTGTGTTCGGGGTTTTGTTTTGGGGTGGGTTTTGTTGTTGCTGCTGTTTTTTGGTTTGGTTTTGTTTACAACTACTAAAGGGAAAGAAAGTCATTATCAAAGCTTCCTTTATTCACCTCAACTAAATCTTGCAAGTCAAACAGCTCTAAATGCTTTTATTAACTAATGCTCAAGCAAAACAATCAGACTGATCAACCGTAGCAACCCACATGCTGCAGCCTCTGGAGTGCCAGGGCATGGTGCAAGGCTTTCGGGATCAGTGCTGGGAAGAGGCTGAGGCTGTGAGGCTGCAGCAGGGCGATGGAGCTGACTGGGGATGGCTACAAGCTCAGCCCATCCTGGGCTGTAGAAATGCTTCCAGAAAGCACCACCCATGTAGCTCCTCGGCTTATGTGAAGGCTCTCATGGCAACAGAGCAACACTCACAAAGCTCTGACTTGTACAACACAGTGGTGGAGAAGGCAGGGTAAGGAAGGCCTAGTCTGCTAGAGAGACCAGAGCTGGAGGAGAGCGTAAGAGAAACAAGTGCTCCATACCTACTATATGAGACTAGCAAAGCCACTGTGACCAGGCAGATGGAGAGCACGTGTCGCCATAGCAAATCCAGAAACCTTGCATTGTTTGTTTG
Source organism: Galbula dea (assembly GCA_013399015.1). Taxonomy (NCBI): domain Eukaryota; kingdom Metazoa; phylum Chordata; class Aves; order Piciformes; family Galbulidae; genus Galbula; species Galbula dea. Next base: position 560,359 of record VWZX01009101.1, on the reverse strand, counting down.
GTGCATTCTGAAAGAGATGGAGAGCCATTAGCACAGTGGCAGGGAGCTGAGCAGTCCTTACCTCTCTTCTCACTATCTCAAACCCTGGGGAAGCTCTGCTCCACTGGGGCCATGGGCAGCTCAATACCATCCCAGCAACAACCTGCCCCACTGACAGCAGCTACAGAGAGGCCAGGAAGCCACACTTCTCCCTCTCAGCTGGTAACAGGAACTGCTGTGATGGAAGGCAGAATCCTCAGTTACTGCAGCTGACTTGAAAGGCACACGCTGAGCATATGTGAAGGGGAGCCAAGGCATCAGAGTCCCTCCATTGTCCACAAAGCAAGAAGGAACTGTGATTTTTGTCCTCCTCCACTTGTGGAGCCACAAGACAGAGCCATGCCCCAGCAAGAGCTTCCCAAAAGCAGAGCACAGCTTGTACAACCAGTACTCGGTAAGGGAGATGAATTCAAAGGTCATGCAAGTGGGCAACATGTATTACCTGAAGGAGTGCAGACAACCCCACTGACAGAACCAGCAGACACACGAGAAAGCAGCTCTTCTCTCCTCCTCCCCATCCCCCCCTCTCCCTTCACACTGGTGCACTATCACAGCCCAGAGAAAGCAAATCAGGAGCCCTGTCCTCAGACAGGCAGAGGAGGCCCACCCATAGCCTTCAGTGTTCAGCAGCAGTAACTCAGTCCTGCACGGAGACTGAGACAGACATGCTTCATCCACCCTCAACCAGGGAAATGTGCAGTTCCTCAGCTTTAATTCCATGATGCCACTGAAGTGGCACACAGCAAGGGGAACCTCTGCTGTAGGTGCTTCAATATTAAGAGCCAAACCCTGACACTGAATTTTACCTTAAATAGAGGAAGAGAAAGGAGTAGACAGAGAAGAACCACATGAACTGGGAGTGGCTGGATGGCATCCCGTATTTTGTGGTCACTGTTGAATGGGCTTCTGGGAAGAGAAGGAAGAGCATGGTCAAGGTCTACTCTGTAGCTAGCAGCTGGAACAGTCCAGATGTGAAGCCAGAGCACTCTGGTGCAGATGAGTTCACAGGACACATCTGCCAGCCCTCTTACAGCCACCCATCCAGAGCCAACACGAGGCAAAGGGCCCACAGCGAGCGCCCCCCTCAGAACCCCCCAGCCCCGGGGCCGCAGCATACCTTCCCAGGGCCAGGGCTCCTGGATTACATGCTTTATTAACCAGTGAGCACCCCCCGCAGCCCCGGGGCCACAGCATACCTTCACAGGGCCGGGGCTCCCGGATTACATGCTTTATTAACCAGTTCACTCCCTCGTTGAAGGCCAGCCCTCCCAAGAAAGAGATCTGTGGAGGCAAGACAACGGTGTCACCCCAGCTACAGGATCCAGCCACTTACCAGGCTCACTCTGTTGACAAAACCCCAACTTCCTAATTTTCTGTTCTGACTATCAGAGGTAAAACCAACAGCATCAAAACTCTTTTACCTGAGGGAGAAAAGCATTTCCCTTTCGGCCTTCTTTGTCTGGAAACACATTGTGTGCATGCAGCTTTTCAGCTGGTGACACAGAAAGACAACACTGACACTGCACAGCAACTGTCAGCACCTGTCACCGGGGAGTGTACAAAGTGACACTTTCAACAGGGCAGGTTTTAGGGATTGCCTCTCCCTGACGACCAACAGAGGGAGTGCACACACTGCTGCTGGGGTAAACACCTTCACAGAGGTGACTTTTTAGGCTTTCTGGCTTTTCCCTCTACAAATATTTTCATCTTGAAGTTGCTGCCCTCAGTCTAAAATGCAGTCTCAGTCTGAACTGAGCCTGACCGGTTGCATTTGCTTTTCCTCTTTAACTCCATCCTCCATATATCTCCCCTAACTCAGTCCTGCTGCTGTGGTGACATTCCCAGCTGGTGATGACACTGCCTCCTCAACACTCAGTCCCATTCCAGATGATGAAACAGTTTTCCACTCCATGTCCTGATCTCTGGGTCACGACACAGCCAGTGTCTCTCTCCAGCTCAGCAGTGAGTTCCCACACAAAGGACAGGAACCAACCTCAACACCTCTCTCCTCACCAGCACCTAACAAGCCCTTATATTCAAAACCCTAGGGGTTTGTGCAATAGTCACTCTAGCTTATTCTCTCTTTCCAGGTAACAAGAAATCCTTGTTAACTTAAACTTAATGTTAAATGTTAAAACTTAACATCTGCCCTTCCTAGCCAGCATCAGCTTACCAGCCTAGGAGTCTCACTCCCAGGTCCCCTCAGCCGCTCATTCCCATGACACCATGGCCCTATATGAGAAATGCTGCCAAAATCCTTTCACTGGCCTCTATTTTATCTGTTTACTGAGGGCAAATGTAACAAGAAGTTTATATCTCCTAAAGGGAATTTATCCATGACATTGATTCCCAAACACCTGCCAGAGTAGACAAAAAGGATCATGTACTTCAGAGAAGTCCCTTGTTGGTCATTTAGACAGAAGCAAGTCTCTTCTGTCCCTGGTATGCAGCTCACAGCTGGGAAGAGACCCACTCCCTTGGGAATCTGTAGGTATTACTGTGTGTCCCCTTTGCTGCCTCAGTAGTTCAAAGAAAGCACATCCTACTGAGTTACAAACAGCATCTCCTGCATATGCTGCCTCTCTTGCAGGAACCTACTAGTGCTGTGATCCTGCTGGATCTTGGGCTTGTTCCCACTCTTCAACAGCATCCTTTAGTTCCTCAGACATCTCCCTCAATGCCTTTGGACAGGTAATACCCACAACATACCAAAGAGTAACAGAAAAGTCAGCAAAGGCTAAACAGTCTTTTAAGCTGGTACAAGCAAGCTGCTGACAGATCACCTTACCTAAGCTTGCTCTTTAGAGAGAGAAAAAGAAGCCTGAAGACAGAGAGCAGCAGCAGGTGAGAGAGGAACAGAGGCTGGGAAAGAAGCAGGACTCACCGTGTGAAGCTCCCTCTTGAATATGATGAGTGTTACAAAGCCAACAATAATGAATATTGGACCAAGACTCAAATAAGCTAAAAGCTGGCCAGAGAAATCACCTAGGGAAACAAACAAGAGAAACAAATCAGTTTGAACTCCAGAGCATGGGTCAGTCGGTGGATCAGAGAGCAGGGACAAACCCAGCACTGCAGCAAGTCTCCATTTTGCAGATTTGACTACTGCTGCTTCAGGCCAGCAGCAGCAAGGCAAGAAGGCAGCAGTGCTTACAGGCAGGTTCAAAAGCAGGGATGAGAGGAGCCTGGCATCCTTCAGCAGAGACTACTGCCAGCCAATTTTCAACATCGACCATGGGTGTGGGCCCAGAGTCCCTTTAATCCAACACAAGCACAGGCTGCTGCAGGAGGGGCAGCCTCTCTCCCTCCCCCTCCTTCCCATTGCCTCCCTGTGCCAGCAATTACCAGCAAACTCTCTCCAAACAAATCCTTTCCCACCCCTTTACTAAAATGGGTTAGTTTTCAGCTGGATCAGCTCCTTAATCTGTCTCACCATGTGTCTGCATGAACACTAGCATTAGCAAAACGAGGAGGAAATAAATAGCTAAACATAGCAGGAGATAAAGGGGAAGAAAAAGGACACTGCTTTTTACCCAGTGCTCACTGGAACTGCACAGAAGTGGCTTTGGGGTTCCACCCCAAAGAGCTAACAGCATAGTCACCCCCCAGGGAAAACTGGGGAGCAGCAAAGGGACCTCACATGAGTCAGAAGGCACCTCAAAGCCTTTAACCTGAGCTATCACAGCCTCTCCTCCCTGAAAAAGGACACCTAGAGAAGTACTGGGAGAGAAGATTGCAGTGTCCATTCCAAGGAAATGGAAAAAAAATTAACAGAGTAATTTTGCTCCAGGATCAGCAATTCACATCAGGAGAGTGAGAACTATCCACCAGAGAACCTCTGAAGACAGCAGTCACCACAAAACCACAGCATGGACCCAAGGAGCACCCCACGGGGCACTGGTTCTCAGAGACCAGACCTTCCCATCCCATCACTGAACACAAAACCACCAGCCCACACACAAAGTGATCCTGCCTCCCCCTCTCAGAAGGAAGCAGGATGCCTCCGCGAAGCTGAGCATCGGACTCATTCCTGGGTCAATTCCACAGCAAGATCCCCAGCCTCCCCAGCTCACATGCCCACATTTAACCAGGGCTTGGCAAAACGGACTTCACCCTCAGCCTCGGGAGGCTGCAATGGACTAGGAGAGTTCCTGCACTGCTACAAGGTCCACGTGCTGATGTGACTGCCACATAGCTGTGGTGACATCAGGTACAGTGCACAGTTCCCTCCTGAATGTCAGCACAGATCTCTCTTGAGCAACGTCAGCAGCAAGCATTACCTCCAGGAGTTTTAGTTTGCAACACTGGTGAAGTTCGAGGTGGAGGACAAAGCCCCCAAGAAGCTTTCACAGGGTATTTGTGAGGTTCTGGTTTGGTCTCCACCTGAAAAGCACTGGACAACACTGAACTGGAAACTTTGTTTGCAGGGCATGGCAGTCTGCCTTGAATCAGGTGGGGTCCAAAGGCTGCCACAGCAAAGAGGATGCAAGTGATGGCATCAGTCACCTGGCAACAGAGAATCAAGGTCCTTAGTTCTACACAAATCACCAACTCCCAACAAAATGAATCCTGTCTTAAATGATGAGGGAATTCATGAGATGAACCACCAGAGAATCAAGACTACCCTAGAAGCCTTAGGAGCACTTCCCATTAGCCTCACCTCCAGAGTCCCCAGCTGCCAGTAGCTCACCACTGAGGATTCACCACTGATCAGATCATTCACTGTTAAGCCATGGTTCGTAAAGGCTTAGCACTTCTAGCCTAAAAGCAATAATTTTGTCAAGTAGAAACCAAAGCAGATTACTTATCTTCTCAGGGGGGCTGTGTTGCTTGTGCAGATGGTGGAAGAACACCTAAGGAAGTAGTCTTTTAATTTAAACAGCATTGGCAGTACCAGACTCTGGGTCCTCCTTACATGATAACGACCCCAATTAGTGCAGGGGCCCAGCAGAACCCGAGCTGGAGAAACAGAAACCATCTCCAGCCACTGCCTGCAGGCAGAGCACCAAGGGCTTTACTCACACAGCCTTAACCCAGTGGCTCCCCAAACATTTCAAGTGCTCATTTAAAGTAGAAGAGAGATAGCACTGGTAACACTCCCTACCACTGTGGCTAACAGCACTCAAACAGAACCACGTTCTGAAGGCACTTTGTCTAGGGGAGGAGGCAAACAAATCCCAGAGCACTAACTGAAGGCAGCACTTGTGCTGTGCCCTGGGAGCTGCACCAGACACTCACTGATGCCATCACACACACGCTACATCAGCAGTAGTTCAAGGCAGAGCTGCACTAACTAGACCAGCTCTGAACCCACCTGGAGTCCCAGGGAAGGAGGCAAACCAGCTCTGAGAGAAGGGCCAGCGCCGATCAGCACACAGCACCCCTGGGGCCCTGCAGCGGGACTGCTGGTGTCGCTCCTGGCCACTCACCCGCGTTCCCAGGGAAAGGGCACTGCAGGAGAACCGACAGGGTGGAGGCCAGCCAGGCCTAGACAGCAGGTTCCCCTCTGCCCTTTGATAAAGATTTCTTTCTCTTCATTTTACTAAAGCTGGAAATTTTAAACCAATTCCTCCCAGCAGTAAGAAGAGAGACAAAACCTCTAGAGAAACACAAAAGGAAAGTCTCTTTAGAGAGAGCTGGGGGTTTGGTTTAAACTCTGCCTTTCTGAAGCCCACCCTTCCCTGGGCATCACCTGGAGTTCAAGATGCAAAAACAAAGAACCCAACTACCTCATTTTTAGGTCAGACCCCAGGCACAGCTCAGAAGCATGCTATTTTTTTCCAGCATCTCCTTCTGCTCCAATTCAACATTTTACCCAGCATCCTTTCTGCAGAACTATCCAAGCTTTACCACATCAGTCTAACCTGTACAGGATGGAAGAACGAGAATCACCAGGGCTCTAACCACATCCTACCACAAGCTCTCGCTTTACCGCTGCTACCACTGCTTCCTAGTGAAGCATCTGCTTGTGGCACTGCTGCTGTCCTGTGCTCTTGACTAGACATGTGTGAGCTGCACAGACAGCACAGTGTGTGTGTGTGTGTGTCACACGTGTTTACACCAGCAAACATTCATGATGGATCCTCAGTTCCTCTCTGTGTGCACAGCCTGGCACCATACAATGTGGTACAGCAAAAATATCTTCACGAGGCTTTAAAATATGGCATAAAAGGCACACATCAGACAAGGCTCCTCTGCAGGAAGATTAAACATAAACCCGTGCACGAAAGAAGCCAAAATACTGCTGCTTTCAACAGATATTACCTTGCTACAAAATGAGCCCTGGCTGGGAAGCGACCACCCCGAGCAGTGAGCGACCACAGCAAGGGTTAGAGGAACAGCCCCCCACAGGAGCAACACCTCCTGGCACTGAACAGCAAGGAGAAGGGGCTGAGCCCAAGCACAAACCCAACACAGGCACTGTGCTCTGAGGCACCTTCTGGCCGAGGGGTTCATCCTGCCTGACCCCAGTGAACACCCTCCACAGCCCAGAGCACTGGGAGGTTCTCTGCCCTTCTGCAGAGAGCAGGCTTGGCACTCCAGGCTTCTCTCCCTTTGCCCAGGGTGAGAGGAGGAGGTCCAGAAAGTGCCAGAGCTCTAAGAATCCCAAATGCACTGATGAGAGGAAGTTGCGTTTTTGTTTGGTTTTTTTTGACTTTTCTCTAAATAATAATGAAAACCCCAAACAAACCAGGAACTCAGTGCTTCTGCAGTGAAACTCACCCTACAGACAGGAAGTCCCTGAATAAGAGTTTTAAGGCTGCAACAAAGTCATCCCATGCAAAGCAATGTACACAGGAAAAAACAACCCTAATTACACACACAACAACATGACAGGATTTAGTTCAGTTGTTATCAAACAAAAACCCTCATGCTTAGTGTGAGCCAATGCCTTCACAGTAACATCCAATGCTCTGAAGCAGTCAAAAAGGAAAGAAGGTTCTTAAGAGCAAACCAGAAGTTACTGTTCCAGCTCTGCAAAACGCATTATGCAATTCTGGTGTCACTGCCTAGAAAGGGACAGTAAACACAGAGACAGCAAATAGAAAGGGGACAAAGATAACAGGAATGAAACACTCAGAAAATATCAAGTGACTCAGATTTTCAGCTGAAAAAGGAAAACAGAGGATACAACAGTTCTATAAGGTCTTGAATGATGTGGAGAAATGGACAGCAAACATTTGTTACCTCTCACTGCACGGGAGATAGTGTTTGATGACACTACTGAGCAGGGGACTCAAAGCAGAGAAGAAGAAACAACCACCACATTAAATTACAAAGCTCAGTGCCAAAGGTACTGTGAGATCCAGAGTGGAAATGGGTCCAAAGAGCAATCAGACATATTCAGAGTATAGCTTTTATATATCCATCAAAGAACTTAACAATCCTGATGCAATCACCAGCCAATTACTGGAAGGACATGCAGGAGGAGGATTACTCCTGCCTGCCTGCCAGCAACCCCACCCTATGCCAGGCCACTCCTTGGTCTCACCAAAGTACAGCTGCTGCTACGAAAAGCTCCAGGACTGCACATTCCTGAAAGCACTATCAGGATGGTATTTGAAAGACTGTCCTCTTCAGCAGCATCCTGCAACACACTGTCAAGTGATGCTGTCATTGCTGGCCTCTTCTCCCCACATTTATCTTCAACATTTACTACCAGTAATTTTTCAGTTAGGCCTCCAAGACCCCACTACTCAGACCACTTTACAGCTGACCACCAGAGCATTCATCTGCTGGTTCTCCTTAGATCTTACTCAAAGTTGATGCTGTAGAAAGTCCTGGAGAAGAGCAGCCGCACAACAGTGAGGATAGGTGTTTGGTGTTCTGCACTACATTGCTGTTGACAAAGAAACATCAGATAAGGTAAAGACAGGGAGGACAAGCACCCTGCTGGATTGCTTCACAGTTCCCCTCCACAGTCACAAGCAAAAGCCCAATAATGGGCTTCACCTGCCAGGCAGAAATGAGCAGTGACTGCTTTTCACCTGGCCACAGGGAGAGGGACCATGGCCCTTGGCAGATGAATGCTGGGACAGCAGTTCTGCATGGAAGCCATGAAAGAGATGAGACTTTAAGAGCTGATTGCCACCGTGGCTCAGCACACTGCACTCCAGGGCAGCAGCCTCTGGGAACCACCAAGAGCAAAAGATGTTTGCCATGCACCAGTGTATGACATGCCAAGGCAGCTTAATAATTGATGTTGGTAAAAGCAGGATCTACTTCTCACTGACCCCTCTCCATCAGCTCCACTGTGCTGAGCACACTGCCAACATCACTACTGGATAAACATGTTACCCAGCAGCTTTATGGTCCTGGGCTTAAGCTGCACACAGAACATAAACAGCTTTCTAAATGAAGTTCCCAAACCCAGGTAAAAGTATTAGACCTACCATGTCACTGCAACTCATCTTTCTAGACTAAAATAAACTAAGAAGCTGGTTTAGTTCTTTGTCTCCACTTTATAGACTTCCATAATTGCAAGTTTTATCCAAGACAAACAGCATTCATCCCCTCAATGCATGACTCTAATCTCAGTGGTGATTACTCCCTCCACACAATCACCTTCCCCATTTGCCTCTATAAAAGCACTCAGGGCAGAGGGAAAATCATCCTGTTCTGTCTCATCCCTTCAGATCTGACAGATAACCCTTGTGCAGCAATTCCAATCACCTTCATTTCCCAAAGCAATCCTACACACAGTGCACAGGGTGCTCTGTGTACACTGCCAGGTTCAGATAAGGAGATAAGACACCAAGATGAATACATCTGCACTACTGGAAAGACAATTCCACCATTTGTCTCAAACTGTCACCTCAATGTATCCGAGAAGGGAGACAGCAGAACCTACAAGGTGAAGGGAAATGCAAGACAGAAAAGGAAATGACAATCTTTTAATAAAGCACTGCAGAAAACTACAAACCAGCCATACTGGGAGAGGGGGGCCAAAGAAATCATGTATTTCTAGCCCCAGATCTTTTCAGTGTTGTCACGTTTCAAGTCTTCTGGCTAGCTGGGTACTTTCAACCCAGAAGATCCCTAAGCACTTCAGAAACTTTAGGTATTGCACTACTGAGAGAAGCTTTCGTCAGGAGCTAAAATCCAGCTACTGAGACTGGACATACAACAACAACCAAGGGCAAGTTAGGGACTTGCTAGGAGGAGCAGCAATATTGAGAAAAGACTCAACACCAAACTTTTTGACCAGACTGTCAATGCTAACACTGACACTTCACACTCTGCTTTCTCCATTATCTTTTCCTACAACAAGCAGCTGAAAATAAAGTTTTGCTATCTCCCCCAACAGCAGGACAGTGTAAAGCACCTGAAGAGTTGCTCCTAGAGACCACGGTTATGAGGAGACGCTGCTTAAACAGCTGCTACCTGCACACAGACCTACTTGCTCTCGCACACTGGTTGATCAGGGATCCATCCTAGCAGCACCAGGGGCAGGCTACCGGCACGCAGAGCCACAGCACAAGACCTTGGCAGATAATAACACTGCCCCAGTCGTAACAGCTCAGCATGCACACAGGCAACTCATGACTTCTCACCACTGACCCTACCCAAACTCACCTGGCCGAGAGCTGACCCACAGGGCCTCTGTACCCGTCGCCCCTTGGCCACTTCCCCCAGCGCTGCCGGACCCCAGGGCCTGCTCCAACCACAGCCACAGAAGCCACCTGGCAGCCAAGCCCCGCTCAGGGGCTGGGCCACTCTGCATGGCACCAGGATGCCAGGCGGCCCAGGCCAGACCTCTAGCTCCACCGCTGACACGCGAGGGCAGGGCAGGGAAGGGAGGGGACACCAGGCCCCTGGGTGCGGCCCACACCTGAAGGCCCAGGGGCAGCCCCTCGCAGCCAGGCACGGGGCGGGGAGGTGATGGGGGGAGGGTGACCACGGGAGGGGACCCGCTCCTTCCCGCCGGGTCTGGGCACCCCCGAGCTGCGCTCTCGCCATGACGCATGCGCACTGCCCGGTCCCCCCCCCGTGGCTCACTCTCTGGCAGCGAGTCCCAGCGCCCCCCCCGCGCACGCGCCCCACCGCCTCAGGGCGGCCGCTCAATNGCACGGCGGGCACCGGGGAGAGGCCGGACGGGGGCGAAGCGGAGCGTTACCTGCAGGATACTCGACGTGAGTGAGGGAGACCGGCCGCCACGGGGCGGGGAGCGAGCACTCTCCGACTGCGGCCATCTTACCCGGATACCGGGCCGGGCCTCCACGGCCAATGGGGACGCGCTAAAGGGGCGGTGCGAGCAACGGGGGGGGACGCGGAGAGCTGTGGCCCAATGGCGCTACGCGGCAGGTGAGGCGCCGGCCAACCCACAGCCACCCAATTAAAAATCCAACCCGGGGAGCAGCAGAGCCAATAGCCTACCAGCACCGGTACCCAATAGGAGAGGGACGCAGGTAGCAGGCAAGCCAATCCAAGGAAAGGCGGGCGTCACTGCCCTTCTTCATTGGTGGCAGGAGAGATGCAGATTATCCAATCAGCAGCGTCCATCCCGCTAGCTGTTAGCCAATCCCCGCGGCGTTGGGGCGGCTGGCGCGGAGCGCTGGGGTCGGGGCTCGGCGGCGGTAAAATGGCCTCTGCCGGTGCTGCAGCGTGGACTCGGCTGCTCTGGCCCCAGGGGTCCTGAAGGGGCTCCGTTGTGCAGAGGTGCCCGACGGAGGGACTCCCCTCACAGCCTTCCTCCAGTCTCTCACCGCGCTGCCTGTGGCCCCTGCGCCCAAGACCAGCGTGGGGGCTGTAGACCAAACCCTCCTTCCCTCCTGTCACCCTTCTCAAGGGGAGTTTGCTGTTTTATAAGTGGTATTACCAGAGGTAATCACTACAGAACAGAATAACTGCAGTAGCCCAAGTATAACATCTCTGCTTGAACCTGCACAGGGATTAACTGACAAGGCCTAACCCCTGGTGAAAAAGCCCTTACAAAACCCTCAAAACTTTGGGATGTTTAAAACAACATTTTGATAGCTGCATCTTATTTATAGCTCTGTAAAGGAGCAGCAGCTTCTGTGTGAACACAGACGTGCACAAACAAAGCACAAATTAAAATCCAGGCTCTCAAAGTAAGATGCTGCTGCACATCCTTTGAAAGATACCGCCTGGTCCAGGCAACACCTTGGGGGTGGGTGGTTGGTTTGGTTTTTTCCTTCCTCCGAAACACCTTTGGCTTCTGAAGAGACCCAGTTCTAAAACCAAAACAAAATGAATGTTCCCCTACATGAGCCCAGAGATTAATACTTACCTGGGGAGCCCGAGGAAAAAGCAGAACACAAGCAGCACGGCACTTCAAAAGCAAGAGGAGTAGCATTACACAGAAAAGCTCGTAGAAGGAAAACAGGTTCAGACCAAACCCCCAAAGTTAATTAATTTTTAAAAAGATAAAACTTAGTTATTTTGCTCTATGCAAGAGCAGTGCAAGAAGTGATAAAAACATAGAAACATTACAGACAACCCCTTGCCTATGTCAGAAAAGCACAGAGCAGGATTCCTATCCCTTAACACATTCACCATAAAGCTTTCAGAACAGAGAGATAACTCCTTTTCCTACAGCTGTAATACACCTGTTTTCAGACAGCAATTAGGATTATGTCCAATTAATTTCAACAGACTCTTCAAAGTTGATACTTTGCCTTGCATGGTAAAAAGAAAGAGGCATTAAAGTCATATTATTTGGAAAGAAAGAGCAAATATTTACTGCAGAACTTCAGTTCATTGCAGAGATTGCTACGAGGCAGCATGAGTGATTTACTGCTTTCATTACTCGAGTTAAATAAATCTCCTCCTTTCCAAGCTATTGAATATAGAGTTATGCTGGCAGAGTGGATTACATTTGATCTATGTACCATGACAAGCACTGAAAATTGTGGGCTTCATTGCTGTATTCACCCACTCCTTCCTGAACAGAAGAAGAAAGTGTCAACACACAGAGCAGCCTTTGCTCTGTTCCTTCAGCACACGAAAGCACAAAAGCTGCTCCGGAGATGTAATGAGTAGACAGTCTGACACCATGGAAACCAAGATCAACTCCTTTTAACTCTTAATTCTTTCAAGTAAGATGCAGGGTGTGGCACAAGACAAAAATTTTCCTATTCATGAAGGTGTAATTTGCATCTCTCAGTTCATGACAGGCTTGCATGAATGATAACTGAGGCTTGGGGAATTTTTATTTTTAAGAGTATGGATGAAATCTTAATCAGCCTGGAAGCAAACAGCCTAATCTGAGTCAGTCTGGTTTCTGTCATTTGAAAAGGAAAGTATTTCAAGGGACTGGGATTGCTTCAGAAGGGTGAGAAGATGAGTTTCCTGCACTGCTCAGCAGATGGGCACCTCTGATAGCAGCCCACGCTCCCTGCTCTGGGGTTCTTTGAGTGGCCGATAGGTAAGCTACAAGAACTTGAGCTGTGTTTAAGAAACACTGCTCCTCACTGGGATTTCTGCAATCGATTTATTGCAGCCTGCAAGCCTCCCCACACCACACCCAAACCACCACGGAAGAGGAGGAATCTGAAAAATGAAACCCCAGTTTGCAACCACTGCTCCAATTACAAGGGCTCCTCATTTCACAGCCTGCTCCAGCAAAAGACTTGCCTCCGGCAGAGCCAGACTCCTCATGCAAACAAACCCCTCAAGTTCACTTGCTGTACATTTGGCATTTTGATTCTGGGAAGAAAGTCTTGTTTTATACTATCGCTCCAGCACTAGAGGCATCACCACAACTCCCTCCTAAATCAGAAACCAAAGTCTGAGTTTCTAGCAAGTTTTGCCAGGAAATGGAGAAACAAACCCCGGAGTCATGAAGGAAAGCTTTATTTGACTTGGAATGCCCACATCCTAAGATTAAAGGTATTAAAAAAAAAAATAGCTGCAAAGGAAAAGAGAAGCAAAAGAAGAACAGATTGTTACACCTTTAGGAAATGAAGAAAACACAGGCACAAGTTTACATTCATTAGTTTCAGATATGGCAGAGGAATGTTCTACTGAAGAGGAGGAACTGAAATCCTGCTTTCCCACCTCCTATGAGGCAGAACAAGCCATGCTCCTCAAAGCCACTCTGATCCCACAGATACAAGGCAGATTTTCCTTTTTTTTTTAATTAATGTATTTGTGCTTCAAAGACCCTGAAGCCTCTCCTAGAGCCTCCTGGGGCAGTCTCCACATACAGAGCACTGACAAGGTACTTTAACCACTGGTGAAGCTGATTACAACCCCCACGTGAAGTCTGAGAGCCATGCACATTGCAGCCTTCTCTCAGAGCATCAGAAGCCATTGAAGGATTTTAGTTCATATCTGTTAAGCCACTTTAAATCCCCATCAGTGTTACAAATTTGCAAGTGTCAGCCCAGAATGATTTAACCCCTGGAGAATAAGGGTTCATTATGCAAAAGGTAGATATCTGATCTCTAGAGATGCTACCCAAATATCTATCTCATCTGCTGCTAAGGCTGAGGAATTTCCTTTGCTGAAACACAGCATCCTGGGGAAAGGGTTTTCCAGAGAGCTTGTACAAAGCCAGAGGGCAGACAAACCTACTCTGCCTTGCAAAGCAGATGAGTTTGAGGTGGTTGCTATTTGGGCCAAGCTGAACCTGTTGAAGGCAGCAGCAGGTCACTGACCACCACTGGGTCAGAGATTGCTTCTTCCACAGGAGCAGCTCCTCTGAACAGGACCCTTCAGAGGCTGCAAACGTCTTTCTTCTGCCTTTCCTCTCAAGCTACAGTGGGACTGGGGGGGGAGAAAGAGCAGCAGTGAAACGGGGGCAGGCCTGTAGAGAAAAGTTCAACATCCTCCCCAGCCAAGAGGACATCAGTTTGTCTCCTTGGCTTGTGCAGCAGCAAGTTAGTGTTGGTGGGCAGAGGAGAACTCAGTCAAGAAGCTGTTGCTGTTCTCAAGGAAGATTCCTCTTTACCTAGACTGGGAGGGCAGTGTATCCTATTTGCAAGAAGAGCTAAGGAAAAGCATAAAGGTGCAATAAAACTGAATTTCTTCTATTTGATTAGGAATTTACAACGTCTCAGCTTAAAAAGCCACAGTGCAAGTTAGTGTTTGCTTCACAGGGACCCTGTTTCAGTGTCCTCTCCTACAAAGATGCAAAAAGACTAAAGTCAGCAGCCAGTGTTCTCATCTGTACACAAGCACTGAGGCCAAAAGACACTCAAAGCAGTAAATAAATACACATAAAACAACTCTACAAATGAGAAGTTAACAGTATTGATTGTTTAGAATTACAGTCCAACATATGACATTAACCTTCACATTTCAGCATCTTTTTAACCACTCTACAAAGCTGCTTAAGTCACTTTCTGCTAACCCAGCCATACAAGACCACAAAGAACTAGAAACATTTCTTTTGTTGGCAAAGGATCTCGCTTTCAGAATACAACACACTCCTGAAGCACAGCTCACATACAGCAGCTGTACCATGCTAATACAGCATCCTCTGGCTCTTCTCTCACTGCATGCTCCCAGGAGCAAGACACCTCGGAGACCTTTCCTGGTTGCAATTGCTGCCTCTGAACTCCTTCTCCTAGCAGCTGATTCTGCACAGCCTCCCTGGCAGCAGCTGCTCCTCATCTGCCTCAGCCCCGCCCCGTTTACTGCACTCATCTGGTCTTCGGGACAAGACACATCAGTCTGGTGTGCTCAGAGACAGATGCTACATGCTCTACACTTCCCTCTTGCAAGTATCTCAGGAGCAGTTATCTACTCCTTTTACATCCTCCTGTTTACTTTTTCCCTGCTTCCTTCCTGCTTTTCCCAGCAGAATCCACATTAGATACCTGAAGAGAAAGCCAGACAACATTTGCACTCCCCAAGCCCATGCACTGACTTCCCACTCACATGGAAACTCCAGATCAGTAAAATTATCTGTTTTCCCTTCCAAAAATATGGCTGGGTAAGACTTACACCTTTTACCTGAACAGACATAGGGGATAACTAACCAGTCTGGAGAACAGTGAAGCCAAGGTTTTTGGGAAGGTCCTCATTTTGATCTCCCTGAAGACCTCCTCCCCCTTCTGAGGCTGGCACTTGGATGTGGACTGAAACAGGAGAAAGCACAGGCTGGACCCCAACCTCCATCTCTGGCACAGCACTCAGAGGAGTCAGGAAACCACTGCAAACCACAGGTCAAAAGCCAGGACTGCCTCAAGTCCACACACTCCACTGCTGCTATCCTATGCTAGCATCCAACCAGCACATGTCCCAGAGCAGCCAGACTAGAGGTGCCTGGCTGTGCTTTGCAGTCAGGATCACTCCATCTGAGAAGAGCCCAGCCAGCACTACAAGGTCATTTGGTCTCTACCCAAAACAACACTGTTTCTTAGACTACAGAGAGGCACTTCCTCTCCAGCAGCTTGAGCCCAGCTCTGCAGCTACCTGCACACACAACCCCTTTCGCACATCACATCCAACATCTACACCTCTTTACTACCTTGTGTGCAAGAGCAACAGGCACCATGCTCAACCGGTTCCCTCTGCTTGTGTACACCCCACACTCCTACCCTCTGACAACTCACAGCCTGGCTCAGTCTGAACTATAGCAAGGCACTTTGAGGGATGTTAAAGACTCTGTGCATGCACAAGCAGGATGCAAATCCACCTCCTCCTCACACTAGCCCTTGGGGGCTAATGTAGGCCTCAGCAACCTCAGTGAGGATGACCACGGCACAGAGCCTGTCATCTGGCCTGCAAACAGCAGCAACACAGGGAACAGACCAACTTCCCTAGAGCTTCAGACTGGTTACAAAAGTCTGCATTTTACTTCAGTGCTTTGCAGAAGTATTTCTTCCTCTATGGGAAAGAAAAATCTTTGCTAGTCACATTGCACATGTGTCACATTAACAGGCAAGACCTTAAAACACGTAAGGTAAAACTCAGCAGGAACATCTGCAGAAGCACAGCAGAAAAGAATGGTAATAAACATCCCAAAGCAAACAAAGCCTCCTGGAGAAGCTAAGGGCCAAGCAGAGAGTTTACCAGTGATGTTCCTGCTCCCACACACCATCGTAAACATCAGGGATCATCTCCCAGAAGTGCACAGGCAGAAGGCATACATCTGCTGCCCTACTCAAGAGAATTGGGCAAAAACTTGGGCCCAGGCAGTCTGTGGTTTATATGACACATTAAAAACAATAATAAAGAGAACAGGAAGGTGGAACAAAGAAGAAATTCAAACCATAAGCTGTCAGGTGGTCCTGGATCCATCCCAGCAAACACTACTGGCTACAAAAAGCAGAAGGTCCCACCGGGTTGCTGTGTGTTCAGTCTTGCTGCTACTGCTGCCCATTGCAGGTAGTTTTATCCACCTCTGGGAGGGAAAAGGTCCTTGTACAAAAGTCTTTTCCTCCCCTGACAGCCATCAGACAAGCTCCTTCAGGGGCTCGCTGTCTCCAGGAAGCATGCCATTCACCTCAGGGGAAGCCTCAGTGCCCAGGTAGCCCAAGAGGATCTCGCTGCGGCGCCGCGACAGCTGCAGAATGTCTTCTGCCAGAGACTGCACTGTTGTGTATCTCACGATGTCCAGATCAAACATGTCCTTCAGATACTGCACTATCTGGTGCTGCAAAGACAGAGGAAGGTTTACAGTAAGGAGACCTCCTCCCACCTGCCAACACCAGCTGCCTGGACTGCAGCAAGCTGAGAGCCCCCAAGGGATTTCGCAGAGATGCTTCAGGACAGATCCACATCTGTGGCTTAGATCCCCTCCTGCATCTGAAACAGGACAGCAGGGCTCCCGAAGGCAGGAAAGCAATGCTGATGGCCATGGCAGTACCTATGCAAACATTTAATGAATGCAACACAGCCTCTCATGATGTTATTACAAGAAAAAGGTTTAGGCTTTAAGATCCAATACCTGACTTGTAAGATCCCATGTATGCTTAGAGATGATCTTCCTTCAGCATAGGCACCTGTAGGCTTCTCCAGTGCTGATGGCACAAACTGATCTCCTCACAGGTTTTTGCTGCCAGCTATGGTAAATAGCTGGGAATCCTTATCCATCTGAACTCAATCTGCATCTCAAAACCCAGTGATTTCAGAAGGCTTTTGTACAGAGCCAATTTTCTTCATGCCACATCAGTCACCACAAGCACATATCTGCAGCTTTAAGTCAGAAGATAACAGGAGTCCCACAGAGCTCAGGCACAGAAAAGCAATCTTACCTTGAAGAAACTGCAGACTTCAGAGAGCTGCTGCTTGGGCCCCAGAAAACCAAAGGCTAGAACAGGACTGACATGCTCCGATACGGAGTAGAAATGAGAGATAAAACCATCAGGTACCTGCAACAGGGAAGGGAAGGATTGCTTGGTCTTGGTTCTTAGACAGAATTAGCAGCTTATTCCATATCATTCCCTGCCAGAAAGCACAATGCTTCAGTAACTGAAGTTAAGAGCTACTTAACATCTCTTCCTGCAGAATCACATTTATCTTTCAGCCCCCCTGAAGGATGCTTTCTGTCTGCATGCTTCTAAACTACTACTTCAGGAGGAAAATAAATAGAAGAGAAAGAAAGGCAACCATCAGGCAGTCTTTATAGACTCTGCATCTCTGCACCAAGCCAGGGAAGGGCATGCGAATACCCCTGAGAGCATCAATGCAGCTTCCAACGCTCCCTTCCTCTTCGTACCACCCCACAAAGCAAAGCCAGTCCTGCCAGCTGCCTGTGGGACAGGAGCTGAAAACATGCCAGAGGCCACAGACCCCGTGGCAGAACTGGAGTTGTGAAGTTGCAGCTTCCTGTTCCCCAGGCCCATGAACTCATCTGCTGTGGCACTTCAGAAAGCAACAGATTTCAGGGAAATGCATCAAGCAATAGCCAGTCAGCAATCAGTGCTGGGAAGCAGAGAAGGGCAGGAGCCATTCACTCTGCTGTCAGCAGGGAAATCCAGGAGCAGCTCCTTGTGCCTTGGTGTCTGGGACCATTCCTATGGTACTGTGAACAGGGAGAGGGAACACCAGACAGGCAACGTTGTCACTTGAATCCCACATGAACCAAAAGGAAGAATAACTTCAGATTGGTGCAGAAGAAGTCTGGCATGGCACTGGAGCAATGACAGCAGACCCCAGTACTCTAAAGCACTGCAAAGAATGTGATCCAGTTCAGCCTCACACCACTCAACTTTTGTATTCTGTCAAGATCTAAGTGTTACCTTTTCACCTTCAAATACTTTAGATTCTTTCCCTTTAATTAATTTTGCTTACCATCAGAAGCCTCCTTTTTGCTTTCAGAACTGACCAGCAGGCAGTTGCCAGAGCCTAGGATTAACAGAAAGACAGCATCGGTCACTGGGACTACTCACACAAAGACAGTTGACCAACACATTGCCATCAAAATCTCAAAGCAGTGGCCTCTTTCGTGCCAGCAGCTCTAACGTGAGTGACAGAATCAAAATGTACCAGCAGCAGATTCAGCCACCCCAGATCCACCCCAGAAAGGCCAAACTGTTTTTGAACTGTTTTTGTCTAAGACAGCTCTTGGAAGGTGCCTCCCAACCACCACCTTCTCAATCCATGACACTAATCAGTCTTAAACATGCAGCTGGAGGCCAGGACTACAGGGAAGTGCTGCCAGTGGGGCCCCAATGCCACCAATGTGTTCTTCCCTACATTTGGATGCTTTCAACCAAGGAAAGCTTTCCTGTAAGCATTTCACATGTTCCAGAAGATGGCTGATGAGAGCTTCAGGAAAGCCTGGGATTTCTAAAGAGTCAGCTGAGCTGAGCCAGCACAGCAGAGGTGCTGCTCTTCTCCAGCCTCAGCACTGCCACCTCCCACCCAGTGCAAGGGCTCCCCGGCCCACACACCGTCTCCTTGAAGCTGTCGGAGAGCCAGCGGTTGCGCAGCACAGCCAGCACAGAGGAGGGGGGGTTCTCCAGGTCCTCAAAGGCATCCATCAGGATGAAGTCCAGCACAATATCAAAGAAACTCATGCACACCACCTGTCAGAGAACAGAACAGGCTGTCAAGGGAACAGGGTTTAAAAAAGTGACACTTGACTCTTTTGCTTTGCAGCAACAGAAGGTAAGGAGCTGAAGTTGCCACTGAGGCAGAAGGCCTGACCTCTGCACACTCAGCTCACAGCCCCCAGGGAGGCTAGCCAAGGCACCTACTCATCCTGCGTCCAGGAAAAGGCCAGTCAAAAGGCAAACATCTTACTGACCTATAGACAGTAGTCTGTGCCCTCTAGGAGAAGCTGGGATTTTGAGTTGGGGTTTGGGGCTGTTTTTAGCCACACTAGCGCTGGCATTGCTGAAGGCAAGGTTTGCCATGAAGCTCAGACACTCCAGCAGCCAGTTTGCCTCCCACCCTCTCCAACCATGTCTGACTGCAAAATAATACAACGATTCAGCAGCAGTTCTTTCACTCCTGGGCCATTCTACATATTCCTTATCCTCCAATTCCTCTGCAGCTTCCCAGAGAGAAAGTCTTTACCAACCCCTCTTCCCTCCAGCTCCTGCTGAGTGGTTGGCCAGGTCTCTTGCTTCAGAGCATAGTGCAGCATCTCCTCGTAGCTTTCCAGAAAAGCTTTGGGGTTCTGGGAGGGCAGAGAAACAAACAAAGCAAAAGGTAGAACAGCCTGGGGCACATTTCACCAACGTTTGACTACTGTGTTTTAAGTCAACATCAACATACATGACTGAGTGAAGTTTACAGCCAAAAGACTCTTTGAAAGAGAGAATTTATTTCTGGAAGGCATGGATGGCCCCAGGCACATCTGTGACTCACAGCACCTACACCGCTTCAGTTTCCTCCTGCACACAAACTGATGTAATACTGTGCAAGGGATGATCTCCCTGTGCAGGGGATGACCAGTGATGAAGGCAGTGACTGGAGCACTAGCACAGCATTGAGACAAAGGTCTGATGATTCTCTTTTCCCTTTCCTATATTCCTTGAGTTGATGCCACGCTTGTGCACAGCCCCTTGCTTGCCCCACTAAGGCACAGTATCAAACTGCAGCAAGAGGTGCACAGAGAGGCCTTCCAGAGCATTTGGTTAAACAGGATTAAAAGCAGACAGTTTATTTCTCATGACAGTCACCAGCATACAAGATGAAGTTTCCTTCTTTCAACACACTGAACAAGCTCTGGGTTGAGACACAGCTGAGTTGTTACACAAGCTTCCTACCTTTTCAGCTTTTGTCATCAGTCCTATCACCATTTGTTTCCCAACCTCCCCAAAAAACAGTTGATTGCTTTCATCTTCCAGCAGCTCCTGCAAAGGGAACAGAAGAAGCCTCCTCTGAGCACCGATGCCCACATGAATTCTGAGCTGGGAGAAGGAAGAAAGGACAGGACACAGCACTGCAGTGCAGCAGGCACCAGTATCATTAACCTTTAATGAACTGGAGTCTGGAAAACAAAATTGCTTTCTCCAGGAAGTGAGTTCACATCAGGCTGGAAGTGGAAGCAGCAAGAAGGAAGCCATGAAGTGGCAGTGGGGCCAGAGCACAAAATCCGTTCAGGCTCTAGACATACACCACCAGAAAGATGACTGCAGTAAGGAGAAGGAAACCTTGCTCTCCCACCTCAGAGGTCCAACTCCAGCCCAGTGAAGAGTTCTTAAGTGGGAAACCAGCTTCTGGGGAGCTCTGAAATCCCCAAACTTTCACATCCCAGAACTAAATCAGTGTCAAGCTGGGCCCAGGGACCAGGGGATCCTCTCCAAATCAAATCCATCAGGAGGGGATTGCAGAGTTAAGGAGGGGGAGGTTGGGCTGCTGCTGCTTCTACTTTTACTTGCTCTAGAGGGAGCACAGACTTCAACCCTGCAGAGGCAGAGGAGAAGGTGCTGCTGGCAGCAGTGTGGCACAGGGCCCTAGCAGCCTGGAGCTGCTCTCACCTGGAAGGCCTGTCTGACGCAGTGCAGCTTCGCCAGGAAATCCTGGTCGCTGTAGCAGCCAAGGAGCTCTGTCCTGGGGAGAAAGGAGAACTGCATAAGCTTCAGCTCTCCTGATGTCTGGGTTGCTAACAACTACTGCTCCCCTAAGAAAAACAATTCCCAGCCTGTGCCCAGGAGAAACCACTGCCTTCCCTTGGCACAGCTCCTGTGACCTCTGGGCTATGCCAGCCACACACTACAGCAGTATCTCCCACGACAAGTTACTCTCTGTTAACATGTGTCCCAAAACCTGGGGCTAGTTCCTTGGGAAGTCCAAGCCAGCAGGAAGGATGCTAACAGTTTCCAAGCCCAAAGGGTTATTCTGATTATAGGGCTGCTCAAAGGCACACTCCTCAAAGGAGCCCCACGGAAGGGCCCATGACTCCAGCTGGCACTTCACCTCAGCGTCCGGCAGGCGATCTTCCCTTCTCTCACTAACTCCAGAGCTTCTTCATAGGCTGCTACTGGCTTAGAGAGGTGGAATGGGATTTCACCAAAGTGCAGGGAGTCAAAGAGCTGCAGAGGTGGCAAGAGACATGGGAAAAACAAAAATCACCTCATTAAATCTCTGCAGATACTCTGACTGCACACAAGCAAGATGTGCTTTCTCCACAACCAAACTTCTGTCAGGGCCAACTAGCTCATGCACATGCATTTCTTTCCCCACCAGTTTCAAAGCTGTCTCAGCTCTGACACAGCTCAGAATCCCTTAAAATCTACACAACCAAGCCATGTTACATTACATTTACAGCACTTTCCTAGCTGCTACGGCATGTTTTCTACATTAGATAGGAAGATGAGATGGAAATGCTGGTTGGAAAGGGCTGCACCATGCCCCTACAGAAACAGCTCTTCCTAACATCCACCAGGAGGCTCCCAGCTTGGGGCTGTTGCTCCATGTTGTATCATCCTCCTCAGTGTTTGGCTCCACTCCCTTTGTGGTTCCCCCCAAGCAGCTGGACTGTGACACACAGCTGAAAGTGAAGTCACCTCTGCTGCAGAGAAGAAGGAGTCCTCAGAAGCTGAGCTGTCTTCATCATCTGTCCGAAGCCGCAGCGACCCATCCATCAGTGGGAGCATTAGAGTCTTCTCTGGGGGAGAGGAAGAAGCTGCATGTGTTGGAGTTCATGGACTACCATTCCTCTTAGCTCCTGTGCTCTCTCCCCCAGCCCCACAAACAGCACTTGGTCACCACTTCAGTGCCTAGCTTACAGAAGACAAAACCAGGCAGGAAACTGACATTCAATGCCTCTGTAAGGCAGCTCCATACCCAGATCCAGCAGCATGCTGTCTGAGGGAAGTGAAGACCCAAACTCTTCCTGGAGGTGGTAGGCTCGGTGCAAGAGGGACTCCAGCTTCTCAGCAAACTCCCTGTTCTGGGACTGCTCCTTGAACACATGTAAATGCCACCCTCAGTTAGCCAGCTGGGCAGAGAGACTGGGAATCACAACAGAGCATCCAGAACTGGGTAACAGACTGAGTCCTGGGATCAAGGTGCTAGGCATAGGCAAACTTTGCTGTAAGCAGCACAGGAGAATAGGAAAAGCAAGCAGCAGAGAAATGTCTTACACAGCATCTTGCCTTCACACTCCTCTGTCTGCATGAGCATCTCACCCACAAGACAGAACATTTTCTGCCAGTGAGAACTGCTGCAGAGTTGGGAGTTCAGCAACTTCTACAGCCCTGAGCCACAGCTTTAGCTCTGTGATTGCCACTGGGCCTTTCTAGTTTGGATCTGCTCTTATCAGAGGTCTTCCCTGCACAGTCCTCAAGTCCAGGACAACAAGGCACTGTCCTAAACCACTTGTTTCTATAGCTGTAGGCAGAACAAGTTCCACATCTCCCTGCTCCACTTGCTCAGTGAGCAGAGGCATACTCAGCTTCTGTCAAGTTACCACTCCTTTACTCACTGATACATGCAGGCAGCTGGCACTGGCCTCTGCCTCCCCCCCAGCTGCTAGGAAGTGACAGTGATTGTCAAGATCTCCACTCCCATATGTGTTGAGAAGTTGCAGACAACACTGCCAGGCAAAAAGCTATTTCTTGCTGTATTTGTTACAGCCTTTTCCTAGCCCAGTCCCTGCTGCTGGAGAACTTGCCTGACAGTGACTGACATGCTCTGCAAGGTGGGCAGCACACTGGGGAACGAGGGAGTGAGGCTTATTAAAAACACCCACTCACATTCCACAAGGAAGCTGCAGACACAGACAGCTCTTAAACAGAGTCTGGCTCCACTCTGCCCTTCATCTGCTCTTCTTTTAACCTCTTAATTACTGCTTCCAGCACCCAGACTGCTCTTTCAGCATGCTCCCCAGTGGCAGATGCAAGGCAGAAGTGGGGACCTACCTCTGGGATGTTCTCAGACAGACTCTCTTGCTGTTTCTTGCTGTCCCAGGGCACAGGGGTGCTGGTGCTAGCACTGTCTCTCTGCCTGATGGTCAGTGCCTGCTCCCACTTCTGCAGGGCCTCCTCAAACAGCTCCATGCCTGGCAACACAACCCAATACAGGCTGAGAGAGTCCCAGGCCACTTAGGAACAAAAGTGATTCAGCATGAGTCTTGCTCATTCAGACCACCCAGCAAAGAGGGAAGCCTCTCCTCAACTGATAAGAAAGAGTAAAGGTATCCATTTCTTCCCCTTTGAAATATGGTTTAATTTGGATCAGAAGTGAAGGAGAACATCCCCAAACTGAAATGTCAGCCACGTTACTTCCAGAATACTGTTCTCCCCACGAGGTGAGCCTGCTGCCCAAAGAGCAGTGTTCTGGAAGCGAACTATTCACTGAGAAAACAGCAATGTTTCTTCAGGAGCAGATGGGATTTTCAAAACTAACAAGTCACTGAGTTTAAGTTCAGAATGGGAGAGACCTTTCATGAGAGCACCCCCCTGAGCTGCTGATACTCCATGTCAGCTGACACCCTGGTTTTGCTCTCCCAGTGAGAGACAGTCCCCAGGGTGATGTTACCCTTATTTACCTTGAACATAGAGGCTTTCTGCAGTGGAATCACCGATGGCTCCAGCACCTCCCATTGCCTGTGCCTCCCACATCCCTGCTGATGCTGGTGTTGGACTTGAGGAGTTGACTGCTACCATCTACAGGAAGAGAGCAGAGGGCAGCAGATGCAAAAGTCACTGGAAGTTGGGGGAAGTGACCACAGCCCAAACAAAGCAACAGATTACCAGCAAAAACACAGCTGAGGACCTTGGCCAGGGGCTCCCCACTCTGCTCTTTGTACCCAAACCTTCTCC
This sequence comes from Galbula dea, assembly GCA_013399015.1. Taxonomy (NCBI): domain Eukaryota; kingdom Metazoa; phylum Chordata; class Aves; order Piciformes; family Galbulidae; genus Galbula; species Galbula dea. The sequence goes on along the minus strand of VWZX01009101.1, from coordinate 536,186 downwards.
TGGGAGGGCTGAGCACCAGAAGCCACAGCAAACATCAGGTCTATCCAACTTCACACTAGCACATCAATGTCTTTTCAAGTCCGAGCCAGTAAAGTGCTGTGTTCTAACACTATCAGTGACCAGTGTTTTCATATAGCTTGGAGAAATATCTCCAGATGTGAGCCTGATACTCAAAAACAGCTGCAATAATCCTCTAGCAGATGAATTCTTGTCTTGCCTCCATTGGTTCATCTCTGAAGCGTTAAGAAATCACCTTCAGATCCAGAACTGCAAATCCTCAGTTCACTGCTGTTGACTTATTTACTAGACAGCACAGAAGAGGCCCTGGCAGCAGACAAGGGCAGGCAGAAACTGCAGCTGGGGCAAGGACAAGCTGTTTTTCCAGCAAGTAGCATGAAAGCAACGAGTGCAGTGTCCCAGACATTCAGCTCCCACACAACGGAGGGGGTATGGGAACAGATCCCTCTGTGTGGATACCTGCACCCAGGCACCAGCACTGGAAAAGAGAATTCAGATCAAACAATCCCAAAACACTGCCTAAAGCAAGACAGACCTCAGCAATACAAAACCTTTTCAGTGTCTGTGGAAAGGGAGAAGCCACGAGGGAGTTAAGTGGACAGGAGAGTCCCTGCAGGGGGGGGAGGCCAGAGCTGGACACTGTGTCCCATCACACCCCAGACAGCCAGGGGAAGAGCGGTGCTGGGCTACAGCTCGGCAACATGCCGGCACCGCCGCCTGCTGGAGACATGCTTGGGCCAGCACTGATCTGGCAACTTCCTGGTGCCTTCACTGCACAGTGCAAGCCACAAATACAGCAATGCCTGCACATGCTGCAGGGTGTTCCTGCCCCAAGATTGCTCACCAGGCACCGAGGGGTGTTGTGCAGAAAGTCACAGTGCACAAAGCTGCAGAGGTTTACCTGTGCTGCCTGCAGATCAGACAGCAGCACACAAGGCTCTGAGCAATGGGGATGTGAAACAGGTCTTGAAGCCGCAAACACTCCCCAGCACTTGGCCTCTCAGGAGGTGGATAGAAGCAGTGATGGCTTCTCCTGCCTGGTTAATCCTGTATTTATAGGCTGCTCTCGGCTTTGGAGGAGGTAGAACCATCAGGCTGTGCCCTCAACCCACACAGTTTCCCAAACAGAGCCATCAGATTTTGAAAGTAAACTTGGGTTTAACAACCAAGCAACCTGTGAGCAGCCCTAGCACAGGAGGGCAGTGCTGGCACAGGGGTTGCTGGGCCACCCAAACCCCCACTGCACAGGGAAGGAAACAAGCTCCTCGCTGCTGTGGGATCCAGTGACGACCCAGCCTCGCTCCCTGAGGGGCTCATGGAGAGCCCTGAGGAATCACAGCATGACCCACACACAGGGCCCTCCTGCAGCTCCTCTGGCCAAAGAGGTGAGAGGCACTCAGGGGATCCTGGCCACAGGAAAATGCTGCTGTCAATTCCCACAGGCAGCTCCAGACAGCCACTGTCAGGTTAACATCAGAATCCACCCTACAATTACACCATAACCTGTTCTTCCCCAAAACCTTTGGTATTATCCATTGGCCAGAGCAAGCCCAAGGACATGGTGACCTGGCACTGGTGTCTCCCAGCCCAGCCAAGAAGGTCCTTACCGAGGCAAGGCTGTGGGAGGAACTGGAATGTTTGCTGGGCTCGATGGAGGAAATCCCACTGAGGGTGTCATTGCTCTTGCTGCCAGGACTCTGGACTCTCCTGCTGGAGTATCCTGCAGTTGGGAAGGTCACACACAAACAGGATTTTAGGCCCAGTTCACTGCAGCTGTGAATAGGGAAGGGAACATGAGCCTGTCCAGCATGACTGTGGATGGGCAAAGCAGCATCCAACACCTAGAAATTATTCACAGTTCTCCTGTATGCTCTGTTTTGCTCTGGGACACCAAGGAAGCTGGTATCAGTGGAGATCTGAGGGATGAGTATTTATTCACTGCTTATGGATTGCAGGAAGAGAGTGGAAAGCATCAAGAAGAATCTCCTCCAGCTTCCCTCAGCCCAGGCAGAGCACAGATACTGCTCCTCTGGTTATTATTAAACATGTTTAAAGGTTTTCATACATTTCAGAAACCAAAAGCTTAATCCCTGAAGCGCTCTGCTGAGGGCCTGGGTCAGTCTTACCCCAGAAATCAATACAATCAGGTGAAGAACCTGCCCACCACCCAGGAGCGACTGCAGAGCTGAAGGGACACTGCTGACCCCCACCCCAGCCTGGCCCAAGCCATCTTACCCTCTGCCACCCAACCTCGCTAGCACAGCCACACATGGCATCTCTGGGTCAGGCATCACACTGCTATCACTGAGATCAATACACAACCAGGTCACAGCATGCTGTTGGGTGGCTGACACCGGGGGAAGCATGGTGTAACAGGGCCACAGGCTTTCTGCAGGAGGGAGGATGGGAACTGCAAACCCTGGTGAAAACCTCAGCGTCACGTTTTTTTCCTCACGAGGGCATTGAGCTCGTGGTCTCTCCCTTTCCCCCACCATTCCTGTGTACATGGCACTGTGCTTCAGGCTTCTAACTTCATTCTGCACCGATGCGCTACACAAAGGGTTTGCTCTCCTCCCCCCTCAGCTGCCAGGATCCTCCCTGCGCACTCCCTTTGCTCCCTCACGAAAGGCTTTGGGAGATTTTCCTTTTTCGGCAAGGCCAACCTTTCTTCACGGAGGAAATCCTTCTGGTTGGCAGGATGGGCACCGTGATCCCCCCAGGCTTAAAGCCACACTTCTCTGGAGCGATCTGCTTCTTCCGACAGCGCCGGCGCTTCATCTGGTGAGCTGCCAGAGCCAGCGCCACCGTCCCCAGAGCCGTGGCCAGCAGCACCTTGCGCAGGCCTGGAGAGAGGCGCAGCTGAGAGAAGACAGACTTTGAACACAAAAGATAGGAAAGAGCAGCAATGAAAAACCAATTCCACCACCCCTTTTGTCTTTTTACAAAGCAGTCTTAAACATCAGACACCCTGGCACTGCCCCTCCCACCCACGAAACACAGCCCCTGCTCCGCAGCTGCCACCTAGCAGCAAACGTCCATCATTTCGACAGAACAGAGAAACTCAGTTTCAGTCCTCACCACCAAAGCACTCTGCAAAACCTCCACTCAGCCTGTACAGATGCAATCTGGGTTACCCAGTTTCAGCTCCGAAACCCTGGCACGCAGCTGAGCTTTACTGCCCCAAGCCTTGCATTACTACCAGTGGGAAATGCATTGCTCTTCTTTAAAACTAGTCTTTTTTTAGAGCTCCTGATGAAGAGAAAGGTTTGATAAAGAGGTTGAACCTGAGCATTCTCCTAGGGAGGAATGTGAAAGGCCCTTCTCTCCCCTCCCTAAGGCCACCTAGAGCAGCTCTCTCCCACCACCCCAAACTCTCCACACAATTCTTACCAACCCTCAAGCTGACCAGGTCCCCCAGCATCAGCCTGTCGTGCCTCTGTCCCTCACAACTAACACAGACAACCCCCAAAGAGCAAACCCAAGGAACATGACAGAAAAGCCTCTCCCACTTGTTGTACCTGCCCAAATGTTGTGTAGACAAACACAGGGATCTCTGCCACTGTCATTGCCAAGGCCTGGATGATGGACATCCCCTCTGTCCTTCTAAATGCCATGTCTGCACAAGGATCTTGGCACCTCCAGGAGCCACAGAGGGAAAGGGCACTTGGGGAAGCTGCACGAGCTGCTCACAGAGAAATCCAGCTTCTCTCTGATATCTGGCTCAGAGTCCTGGGGTCAGCCTTCATCCAGCAATCCTCCTCCTGCAGGATGAGGAGAAAAATCAGATGAGTGAAGGGAACACACAATCTGCACCTCCTTGTACAGCACTTCAGAAACCACACACCAGGTCACAAAGAGCAGCAATGCTGCCAGAACCAAGTAGGAGATACAAAGCATCTCACCAACAGCAGCAATTTTGCTGCTTCTCCCACCAACCACGAGGTCAGATTCCCACACTGCTCCACAGCAGCACCATCCTTAGATGCAACCACTACTAGAGATTTCTACAGGCACTAGAACTGGTTGCACGTGGTTGGATGAATTTTGTTTGCAGTCCCCATATAAAAAAAATAATTACTACAACTAACCCCATGTACACTTTCATTGGCAAAACTCTGCTCCTGCTCAGCTTCCTGTCTGTTAAAGACCTGCTCAAGAGCTGCCAGCCAAAGGGTGTTTGCCAAGGAGGTTTCAACGCCGCTGGAGTTTACTCAGAGCTTTGCTGGCCATGCTGGGAGCAGGGGAGGAGGGACGAGCTTCACATCAAGGACAAAGCTACAGAAGAACATTGAAACCAGGAATGAGGTGGTCTTTTAAACACCACAAAGTTGAAAACCCTTTGGCCCCACTGTCTTTGCAGCAAGCCACCTTCACTGCAGTGAGGAGATGCTCCTCTTAGCTCACGTATGGCCACTCTCAGACTACACCGGGCTCTGGCATCTCCCCACAGCAACAAGCTAAACCCACCGCAGGTGTCATCCCCATCCCTGCCAACCCCAGGGCTGACAGCACCCCTATGGCCCGCGGGATGATATGACCCCGACGGGGAGCCGCATCTGGAAATGGTCTCAAGGTGGCTGCAGCCGCAGGGCCCCGACAGGCCAGACACGGGTGAAGGGGTCTGCCCGCAAGGTTAAACGCAAGGTTTTGGCCAGAGCAGAGATGAAGAGAGCTCAGGGCAGGAAACGTGAGGCACAGGAAGCAGCCTATGGGGTTCCTGCAGCAGGGCTCCAGAGCAATGCCTCAGTTCGGGACAGCTGGCCACAGCCTTTGCTGGGTAGTGCGGGAGGCTCGACCCTGGCCCGAGCTGGAAGGTCCCCTAGGGACACCCCCACAGGCACTGCAGGCAGATGGGGCCTGCGAAGGGGCTCCCGGGCCCTCATCACGTGTCGCACCTCCGGGCACAATCAACGGCCCTAGGCCCTGAGGCTCCTCACACCCCTCTGGGACATCCCACCCTGCCCCCATGTACCGCAGGCCACCGCCAGGCATCCCTCAGCCTCCATTGCCCCTCACACCCCGCTACGTTCCCCTGTCCCCAGGCCCAGTTCCTCTCCCCGGATCGACCCCCACTCCCAGCCCGTCCCGTTCCCCGCGGACAGCACCACTCAACGGCGGCGGGAAGTGTAGGAAGGTGGCGCGCAGCCCCTCTGCGCCCGCCGGCGCCATGGTCGCGGAAGGACACACAGTCTCCTTTCCACACGCTGCAGCCTATCCTAGCACAGGAGCAGCCACGACCTTTAGCTCTCCTCCAGCCAATAAGAGCGGCGAGCCGCCCGCCGGCGCACCAATCGGAACACAGCACCCGAGGACGCGCTTGTCCGGAGTGCGGCTGAGCCGTGAGGCTAAGGGGCGGTGCGAGCTGACAGCTCCCCCCGCCTTAAAGGGGTCGCGCCACCGCCCCCGCGCCACCGTCAAGAGCTTCAGGCGTTCCCCGCCGAGTACCAACCCCCGGGGACTGCCGGTGCCGACCCGGAGCTCCCCTCAGAGCGCCGCGCCGCCCTCCCGCCCAGATCAGCACCAGAAGGTTCCCTCCCGTGTCCCACAGCCCTTTTAAGAGGCCATCGATCGGCACTATAAAGGCTGGAGCGCGGCGGCGGCACTGGTAGCGGGAGCACGGCACGATCTAGCCCAGGCGGAGGCTACCAGTGCAGCCATGGACTTCAACGTGAAGAAGCTGGCGTCGGACGCTGGGGTCTTCTTCTCCCGCGCCATGCAGGTGAGGCAGGCTGGGCCGCGGCACATCGCCGTGGGGCGGGAGGGCTCGGGCCTGCCCCCGGCGGCGCCTTCCCGCCCCCTTCCTCCCGCGCAGCAGCTGCAGGTCCAGGCCCCGGCGGAGCCGGGACGGGTCTGGCTAGCTCCAGGGTGAGCGCGGAGCTGGGTGGGTCCTGCTGCAGTGAGCCTCACCGCCAGGAGCAGCCGCCGCTGGGCTCTGGGCTCTGGGGGCTGCGGGCGGTGCTGGCTGGCCCTGAGCAGGAGCTGACCCGGCCTGCGGTGCGGCGGAGTGGGAAGAGCCCGTGAGGCAAACATCCCTGGTGATGCTCCTGACCGACACGCTGGTTAGGGGAGAAAAGTGTGGAGAGGATGTTGCTTCCTTAGTGGTTGGTTGTTCTTGGAGAAAAGCTTCTCCAGCAAGCAGCTGTGGGGTTAGCTGTGCCCAGCCTCGCCAGGGAGCTCTTCCCTTTGGCAGGGAGGTGTGGTAGCGGTGGCCATGCAGATGCTCTGCACTTCAGGCTCTCAGGAGGTCAGGCAGTAGTAGCTCCCAGACCCTGATGAAACAGCCCTCTTAAACTGTTGGGAAGCAGCTGCTGAGATGGTAGCTTGACATGTCTTGAGGATCATCCTTCACAAACCTGAGATCAGCAGCTGCTGGGGATGCAGTGATCCCCTGGAGCTGTGGAATGAAGGAATTGGGCTGCCCATGAGGTGTGGCAGGTGATGGGATGTGGCTGCTGAGTCTGTCCACTCCTTGGCCATAATAACCGGAAAACTGCTCTTGGCTGGGCAGAAGAGGAGAGAGGCAAGGCAGAGCTACGTGGGATCCAGCCTGAGAAGTGAAGTCCAGCTGGTGACTCTGGGACTGGGTTTCTTGTCATACCTATTGCATGAGAGTTGATAAGCAAACAGAGCAGTGCTGTCTTGTTACAGACCTTCTGTACAGTGGAGTAATTCTGGCTCTTTTGGGAACCGGTCTCCTGTAAACAGATATCACCTCCTGTAACCGTGCCAATGAGTCATACGTTATGAAAAAGAGACATTAACTACAGGTGCAAAAGGAGGAGCAGGTGGAAAGCTTAAAGATGCTGTTCTCATGCAAATGACCTTGGTAGCAGAAGAAAGGCAGAAATGCTGTAAAGAAATCTTATGTTTAGAAGCCTTATTGTAAGTCTCTGATAAGTGTTTCTCAGCTTCAAGGCGTGGGAAGGAGATAGGCATGGGAACAGCGTCTGCACAGTGGTTCTGGAGCAAGGAGGCATTTATAAATAGTGGCTTCTGCCTGCTCCACCTGCTCCTCATAATCTCCTGTATGAATATTCATATGCCTAATTACAGTAGTAATTTCTTGGAACAAAATGGGCACGAACAAAATGGTTCTTGTGGACAGTATGGAGGTGTTTGAGTAAGGAGGGGAGGCTGGAAGGAAATGGTTTGCTGAGGCTGAAAACCACTTTCTGAAATGCAGTGATTTGGGGAACTAGGCCTGTTTGGGCTGTCCCCATGGAGTGTGGGGGACCACAGCCCTGCCTCCACCAAGAGCCACAAATGGCACCTGCGGTCTGCTGTAGGCAGGAAGGATTGGGTTTGTAGCACTCTTTAGCACAACAAATCTTCTGGGAGGGAAGACCTGCCTAGAATAAACTCAGTTCTCTGTAGCATTGGAGATGCTTTCTTTGGCTCCAGGCATTTAGAGTGATGTCTTACTGGAACTGCAGTGCCCAGGAGATAAATGGACTGGCCATTATGTGCTGTGGCACTCAGACAGCAGTAGCTGTTGCTGTCTGCCAGCACACAAGAGCTTAACTCCAACTTGAAGAAGAGCTGTAGCATTTCTCAGCAAGGGGGAGAGGAGACAATGTGGTCAGCACATCAGCTCTGTGGGCAGGAGCAGTCCTGCTCTGAAACCTGTCAAATATACCCTAATGTAGATGAAGGATTTTGGACTAGGCACCACCAGTCGTAGTCACGAGTTATCTCCTCAGGGAGGATGCAGCATGTAGCCCCTAACAGCTGTGGCACCTGCAGATAGACTTCAAGCAGGTCATTTTCTTCATCTCCACTGAAGAAGAAGAAGGTTTTTCTCTTTGAAAACCAGCAAATGGGTTTGATCCCAATCCTCTGCAGAAGAAGCTCTGCTGACAGCTCCAGCTTCCCTATAGGACTGGCATCTCTTGCCAAGGTAACACATTGGATGTCTCCATTCTAGACAGGCTGCAAGCCTGGCTTTCTTGGGGCTGTCTGGATATAATTGTGTCTGTCTTTTGTCAGTTCTGATGTGAACTGGCTCTGGGTGAAATTGCCCAAGTGTGAGTACAGCTTTTGAGTGCTTATCCCACTCCTAATGTAATTAGTCCCAGCAGCTAAAGGCTGATTTATTCTATCCTGAAACTCCTGAAGACAGACAGAGACTCCATCTCCCTGCACTAGGGTGGTAAAATAGACTTTTATCTTTCAGAGACAAAACAGACTCTCTGCTTGCTGACTTTACTGAGGTTGCCACCTTGGTGGCTGGACATCTTAAGAGAACAGAGGGTGACTTAAGGGTTTTGAAGGCAAGAGGTATGGGTCAGAGCACGTTTCCATTTGAATACTCCAATAAATCCATGAGGGCAGTATTTCTTCCTCTCCTAAATGCCTTACCCATGAGTTAAACAAGCTGTCCTGTTAATGGCTTCCTTCTGTCCTCTAGCACAGTTTCCCTTGGCTCACAGCCTGGCTTTCCTGGTTCCTGGTGGCCAAATATTGAAGCATATATGCAGTCCAGAGCTGTTGAGATTCAGGTAGTTTCGGGAGGCTGACTGAATGGCTATGGCCTCTCTCCTAATGCAGCTGTGTACAAGGTGGGAGGTAGACTTGCCTGAACTGATTGTGTCGTGCCTCTGGTCACCCAAAGAGCAAATGCTGCTGCAGCCTGTGCATTTGGAGCTGTTGGAAGGCTTCAGAAAATTCAGTCTACTGGCAGGTGCAGGAGACTGTTCTTGGTTTGAGTCTTCTAGCTCTGGTTTGATCTTTGTGTTTTAAGATGGGAAGTCATTGGTAACATTCAGCTGGAAGGAAAAAATGAGGAGCCTGCAAGTGGTGCAAGGGCCTGAGCTCTGCCAGCAGATCCTCTGCAGAGGGGCTGCAGCCACCCTGTCCGAGCTCACAGAGTGCAGGCCTGGGACAGCTGGAAGGGAGAGGGATGGAAAAGTCACCCAGGTCTGGAAAAGACACAAGTCAGCTTGTGCTGCACTGTGCAGAACAGCTGTGGTGTTGGCATACCTCAGTGGGAGCACTGGGATTTTACTCCCCCACCTTAAGGGGAGAAAGGTGCTAATGCTTTCAGCATGTGCTGTTTTAAAGCCTAACCTTGGTGGCCTTTAGTCTCTAGGGCTGTAGGCACAGACTGTTTGATATTCAGCTGTAGTGCAGGGGAACCCATCTAGCTCAGCTCTGCCTGCTGGCGCTCCTGACATGCCAGCAGTGTCTCTACCAACTCTCCTGGGGAAAGGAGAGATTTCCCCAAAGCTGTGAGCACAAGTAGCTGCCCTAACTGCAGTCCAGCTCAGACTAGCTTCTTGTGGGCCTGTTGCCCAAGCACTGCTCTCCTGGGCTCTCAGCCTGTTCGCCCACATGGGCCCTGATAATGCATCTTGTGCTCCTGCTGGCCAGCCAGGCCTCCCGGGGGAAACTCAACCTTTGGCTGAATTATTGATGCCCTGGAATGCAGCATGACTCTCCTCTTCCTGGAGAGTGAAAGTGGCACTCACAAAAGGCTGCCCTGCATTATTGATCAGCTTCTGGGGACAGAGATGGGGCTGGTGCTCAGCTAGGGCAGCTGCAGGGATGCTTCCTGCAGGAGCCCGTCAGCGCTGCTGTGGTCCCAGGAAGCACACTCTGGAATTGGTTCAGGGCTGTTGGTCCAATTCCCAGGTTCTAGGAGTAGTTCTGCTACAGAGGAGCTTAAGGTTCTCTCCAGGCATTGCAGTCACAGGTGTCCTGCCCACCCCGAGTCTCTCCCAGGTGGATGTGCTCCAGGCCTGTATGCCATGTCGATAAAACCAAGTAGCACTGTGGCAGTCTGGAGTGCTGGGTGCTGCAGAAGGCACCAGTGCCTCTAGCCCAGGAGCAGCAAGTCAGGAGGGATGAGTATCTGATCAGCACATCTGTTCTCCTGCATCTCCTGGCCTCACGGTGAAATCTAATGTCTGCTCCGTGGGAAGGGACATGCACAGTTAGGGAGGTGGAAGTGTATTGCAGGGGAGAAAGTGTCCCTTCTGCAGTGCCCCTCACTCACTGAGATGGTACCGACTGCTCTGAGGCTGTGCCAGGGTCTGGACTTCACAGCACAGCTGACTTCTGGGCAGGAGGGAGGAGATGCTAAGGAATTTAAGTGTAAATGGAGTAGAAGTCTCCCAGCGAGTGAGCTGCAGCCTCCTGTGCCCTTGTACCCACTTCATGACGTTCCTGCCCTGCTATCCAGCTCTGGAAGAGCCTGAATAAGAGATTGGGTTTTTTGGCCTGACCCTTTGGAGCCACAGACTGTGACAGATTCCTGCCCATGCTCCCCCTTGGCATAGCCCCAGGCTTGCCGTGGTCGTGGTCTGTGTCCACAGTCCTCTTGCAAAACAAACAGCTTTAGTGCCAGACTTGAGATAAGAGCTGAGCTGAGTCCTGGCTTGTCCCTGGCCAAGTGCTGAGCAAATGACCCGTGTTACTCCATGCCAGGGGGTGGGTGACTGCAAACAGCCTCAGAGGACGGGGACACCTGGGGATGGTGGTTGTGAATACAGTGAAGGACCCCAAAACTGGGGTGGCTGGAGAGGCTGGCAGCACTGTGGAGATGCTGTAGGGCTTCAGCAGGGATCTCTGCAGCAATGCTGTAAGAAGCTAAGTTCAGCTGGTAAGAAACTGGGTTTAGGCTTGACAGCTGCAGGGCAGATGCTGGTGCAGGATGTCTCAACTGCAGGAAGAGCTGAGCTTGAAAGTGAGACGAGATCTTAAAAAGCTGCCTAGGAAAGGGGGAGGAGAGAGACTGTTACAAATGCATCAGAGTCTTGGCTTGTTTAAGAAAGCTCTTAAACAGATGACTCAAGAATTGGTGCCAAGTACCTGGGAAGCCCCAGTTTGCTGCATGGCAGTGACTCAGCCCAGCCTGGCAGTCTGAAAACAGCCCTGGGCTTCCCGCGGGGACAGAGAGTGCCTCAGACGCTCACGCATGGCTGTGTGTCCCCAGAGACCATCGCAGGCGTTGGGTACAAAGCAATACAAACTCCCTGTCACATGGAATCTGCTTTTAGCCAAGTCCAGCAAAGCCATGGGGCCACGGCCCGGCTGAGCTGAAAGCAAGGGCAGTAAGCAGGGGCTGCTGGTGCTGAGGAAGAGACTAGTGGAACAATCCCTGGTCATGCATGGCAGCGACCCCTCTGTCCCTGCTGAGCTGCAGGAGGGAGTGTGGCTGTCCTTGCTGTTGAGTGTCGGTCGCCAGTGGCACTGGCAGAGGAGCTCGAATCTTGCTCTAACAGGTCACTGTGTAAACATACCTGCAGGGCTTGTATATCTTGGGCATCTAGTAATGTTTGCACAGGGCTGGTAACAGGACTCCCAGAGGCTGTTTGCCTGTTCCAGTGCTGGTCCTGGGCTTGCTCCTTATCTCACTTTTGTTCCCAGCATTGTATTGGATGTGAAACTGGGCTGTTGGGCAGCCTCAAGAACAGAGCTTGCCAGAAAGCCTTTCAGGAGGAGCAGCAGCACACACCTGACCAAGACCCCTTGAAGAGGGCATTTTGGCCCATCTAGAGCTGAGCTGTGGGATATAGGGGAGGGGAGGGGAGAAGGTAGGAGCGGCAGAGCAGACAGGAGCTGTATTTCATCTTAGGTTTTAGCCAGGCTTTAATCTCTTGGCTCCTAACTGTACCAGGTACCCTACAATATCACATCTTGATAACTCAGTGGCACCAGTGGCCAGCAACGAGGGCTCAAAGGACAGCTTGGTAAGATCCCAAGTGGCATAGCTGTCTAGAGAGGCCTTTGAGAGGGAATGGGCCCTTCTCTCAGTAGTCCCCCAAGGAAGCAGTGGGGGTGTCCAGGCCATCTGATGCTAAACCCCCAGACTGACAAACCTGGCTTGCCAGGTGTGACTGCCCAGTATGAAAACACTGAGGGCTTGCAGAGCCTGCACTGCCCTCCTGCTCATTTTAAACTTAAAGGGAATCACAGAGGGAGAGTCCATTGTCAGTATAAAGCTGAGTGTTAAGAGAAGTCAGATACAGTTTTTGTTTTTCTCCACATGCCTCAGAGTGTGGCCTAGAGGAAGAGTCACTTACTGGAAGCATTTTTATCTAAATCCTGAGTTTGAGCCTCCTTAACCCTCAGATGCTCAGTTGGCAGCTCACTGCCAGCAAGGCAGGAGGTGAGCTGGGAGGCAGTGCTCTGACACTGTCTGATGGGTGTCAGAGGGCACTCGGAGTCCTGTGGCAAAACTGACATTGTGCTTGTCTGATGCATTGAGAAGAGAGCCTTGTGAGGTGGTGGTGGCATTCCTGATCCTATTGGGTTTGCAGTACATAGAGCTGGTTAGGAGGAGGCTCAGGGAGCTGGCACCTTCCCTCACTTGAAGGCTGTCTGCTGCTCTCCTGCATGAAGTACTGGAAGCCATGTGCACACTTAGACTCCTCACAACTAGAGTATTTTTGTACCAGACCTTATTAAAAGTTACTTGTTCTGGAACACCTCTCAAGCCTGGACTCTATTTTTATCTCAATGCTTTTCTACTCTTGGGTGAAAATTTGCCCTCCTCCCTTGAAAGATGCCTGGGAACAAAGAATGGCAGCTCGAAGGCTTTTGAGCTCTGCTCTGAGATACATGCATGGAACAGAAGCCTCAGTGCCTCTCAGGAGCTCTGTAACACACTGTAGTATTGCTTAAGTAGACCAGACATTCTAATGCCTGCCTTCTTCCTGCAGTTTACTGAAGAGAAGCTGGGCCAGGCTGAGAAGACTGAACTGGATGCCCACTTTGAGAACCTCCTGGCCAGGGCAGACTGCACGAAGAACTGGACAGAGAAGATCCTGCGTCAGACTGAAGTTCTGCTGCAGCCAAACCCTAGTAAGTCCAGCTTCTGATGCTTGAAGGGCAAATATCACTTGCAGCTCAGTGTTAAAAGACATGCCCTCTGGCAAAGAGCCCTGTTGCACTGAGTTGTGGGGGTTGGAAGTGCCTTTGCAGAGCCTGTCCTTCCTTAGCTGAGAGAGGCTGGCTGCTGCCCTACACAGCCTGGCAGTGCTCCTGAGGACTGGGGCAGGGACACCTTCTCCTGCTGCTTGCTATCCAGTCCATTCTATTGGACTGCATGGGGTGGGCTACCCCAAATGCCAGTTCTAGGGGCTTCTCTTCCATCTGGTAACTGCTGGTGGCATCCTCATTCCAGGCGCCAGAGTAGAAGAATTCCTCTATGAGAAGCTTGACCGGAAGGTTCCTTCCCGGGTCACCAACGGGGAGCTGCTGGCACAGTACATGACAGAAGCAGCTAATGACTTTGGGCCAGGAACACCTTATGGTAAGTCAGCCTGGCTAGTGGAAAGGCCTTGGGAATCCATCCCTTCCCAAGAGTATCCAGCTGCTGTGTTGGGTTAAGGCTTGCCTCTGGAAAAGGACAACGCGGCCTGTTCCCTCTGTGGCAACCTGCCCGTTAGTGAGTCAAAGCTGATGCCAGAGAAAGCTCTTCTCTAGCACTGGTGCAAGCAGCCCATTTGGAGCAGGCAGTCAAGTCCTAACTCCACAGCAAAGCACATCCCATGCTGTGGGGGAAAAGGGGCAGGGGTCTCCCCATTCCTAGTACAGTCCTCAAGTCCGGCAGAGCCAGAGAAGAAGTAAAGACACGTGGACCCAGGGTAGGCGGGGGAACTGGTTGCAGGACACAAACTATTCTGTGCCTTTTCTGTGGCTTTCTAAACTAGCCTGAACAAGGAGTCACAGTGGATGGCTCTAGCTTTGTCCAGTCTGAGCATATTGCAAGTCTAAGGTGTTGGTTGCACAGTTGCTCTGGACTCTGAGCAGGAGACCCATCCTTTAACTGTGCCCTGCAAGTGGAGGGTGGAAATCTTTCTCCAGCAGAAAGAGAACAAGAAAACAGACATGACCACAGACTGACCACACAGGGCATCTTTCTCCTTTTAAATCCTAACAACTGCCCTTTCCTTAGGGAATTCTGGACTTCTTTAAGCAGCAGACCTGCACCGAAACACAGCCTTAACTTCCAGCTGTCCTTGCCTCTGCCATGAGCTTTGTTGCTGCTCTCCAAATCAATAGCTGTTCAATAGTGAGTCCTGTTACTGGCAGAACTATAACTGCATCTGTAGCCAGCACTGCCTAATCAACTCTGCTCTGGTGCTTTTTAATTTGATGCTCTGTTCCTGTGCCTCTGCTTTATGAGACAAAGATCATTCTGTGCAAGCAGGTGGAGCAGTAAAAGGACAGCAGTGGTAAAAGTGCCTCAGCAGATAGATGAGATCAGAGCTGGCCTGGGAGCAGCCAAGGTCTCAAGCCAAAAGCAGACTGTAGTTAGGACTGAAGCGGTGTGGGTGTGGTCACCTTACCTGGGCAGGGTGCACTGTGCCTTTGGCCCCTAACGCTGGAGCCTGGTAGCTCTGAGTGAGCTGGCTGAAGCCAGCACAACGTTAATTGGCTTCTTTTGGGGTTGAAGGCTCTTGTTGTTGCAGGGAAGACCTTGATCAAAGTTGGAGAGACTCAGAGGCGCTTGGGCGCAGCGGAACGAGACTTCATCCACTCTGCCTCCATCAACTTCCTGACCCCGCTGCGCAACTTCCTGGAGGGAGACTGGCGAACCATAGCTGTGAGTCTGGCAGCAGGGGTGGGCTGCCTGTCACCTCACTGGGGACAGGGAGGGTGAGGGGAGAGGGAGACAGCACTGCAAGAGCTTTCTCCTTCCCTGTGAGAAAGGAGAACTCCATACCTCTCTCCTCAGAGAACTCCGGGATAGGGGAGTGCTGATCCTAGCTCTGCTGAAGGCTCCCTCTTTGGCAGGAAGGGTTGCCAGTCGGTGTGCATGAGGAAGGTTACTCCTTCCCTGACTCTGCAGGTTGGTGGGCACTCGCCTGTGGGCAGCTCTGCTTCCAGAAGGTTAGGCTGTATCTGTGGCAGCCAGGCCCAAAACTCTTACTGACAAGATGAACATAGCGATGGCTTCATTCTCCCTAGCATTTTTGATAAGGAAATAGATTTGATTCTAGGGGATGCCTTGTTCCCTTCCCTAGCCAGCAGCTCCTCAGCAGTCTGCTCTTGCCTTCTCCTGTCCCCTGCAGAAGGAGCGGAGGGTGCTGCAGAACCGGCGCCTGGACCTGGATGCCTGCAAAGCCAGGCTGAAGAAAGCCAAAGCTGCCGAGGCAAAAGCAGCGGTAACTCTTCTCCTCATTCTCCTCTCTGTCCTTCTGGCCCCAGGGCTTGGCTCACATGGACAGAAAACAAGGCTGCCCCACTGTGTCCTGGCTCTGGCAGGGATGGGTGGGGGAATTCCTCATCTGGTGTGCCTGAGGAGGAGCTTTGCATCTCTTCCCGAGATGTCCTCCCATGGGGTAGCTGCTGAAGCAGATAGTTCTGAGCTTTCAGAGTCTGGAGAAACTTCTGCTTCACCCAGACTCCTGCCTCCTGCCCAATAGTTGTTGCTGGATGATTTGTGCTAGTAACTAAAAGGCTGCGTCTTCTGATGACTTGCTAAGTTTCCCTGGGGACCTTGAAGCAAGCCAAGAGAGAGCTGAGCTGGGAGTGCACAAGGGAGAAGCGTGCTGGGGCTGCAGTCCCAGGTTCTTAGAGCAGTTAGGATTCTGCCAACAGAGTCTTCCCCAGGCAGGGGTGCTGGGGATGCCTGTAAGGAGTGGCTGGGGTCAAGAGGCCCTTCCTTCAGCCCCCTCTATTCACTTAACCCATGGTGCTGTCCAGCTACAGGCTAGTCTTGCCCTCTGGGCTTGGGGAAATGATGGCAAGTAAAGTAGCAAAGATCCCAGGTCAGAGCAGTACAGAAGGGTCTGGTAAGTCAGCCGGTGGTCCCTGTCCACAGGCCTGAGCAGTGGGGAGAGATGCCTCCAAGTGCTTGTCTGAGGCTGACAAGACCTGTCAGCTCAGGGTGCTTCCTGGGTCTGAGGCACCTCCTGGAGCTGGGCTCTCCCTGGGCAGAGGTGTGTAGCAGGAGGAAGAGAGGATATAGCTGGGCACCGACGGGTTCCCTGGAGGGCCTTGCTTAAAGCAGATGGCCATCCTGTAGTGCTCTGGCTGTTGGCAGAGGGATTTGCCAAGTTCTGCTTCTAGCCTGGGGCCAGGAACTCAATAGCAAATGTGTGCAATCAGGAAAGGCCAGAATCCTTGTCGGGCAGTCTCTGGGATGCACTGGGATGCTAGTCTAGGAGCCCTGCCATGAGCCCATTTTGTAGCCATCTGCTCAGCTGTCCTTGCAGTTCCCTGGGTGGTCAGTTCCCAGGTGTCTTCCCTTTTCTCCAGCTCTGACTGCACACATACCATATGGGAAGCTGTGCAAAGCTTGGCAGCCTCTGTTGGCAGGTCTCACAGTGCTCAGGTCTACGTGGGATCAAAGCTTTGGGTGATCAGAAGTGATAGCTGCCCCTTTTCCAAAAGCCTCCTTTCATCACTCAGAACCACCCAGATCCACTGAAGGTAACTTCAGGGATCCCTGATTCCTCTTCTGAAGGGGACAGTGCCCCCAGTCTCGTTGGGAAGTGGAGGCAATTGCTTTATCTTAAGCTCAGATCAGAGCAGGAGTTCAGATACTTCCTGTGCTTCCTCCCTTTCCACCTTCTTCGCGTTGCTTCCTACGTGAAGTGACCTCAAGGCTCCTCACCTGCACACAGACCCTCAGATGAGGGGCTTCTCTGTAGCTGGGAAAGAAAAACTTGGTTTCCCACTGGAACCACAGGGCTGGGGTGGCCCAGGCAGGATGCAGAGCCAGAGGAGGCTTTCCAGGGTGTTCACCCACAGCCAGGTTACAGCCACTCTGCTTCTTTGAGGCAGAGATCACACAACAGAGGAGCAGCCTCAGCTGCTGTTGTGGGCACCCATCTCTTAGCCAGCTTAGCTTACAGGTGCCATCCCTGGTCTCAGGGCTCTAGGTGCCCTACTACTAGAGGACAAGGCCCAGGTAGAAGCTCCCAGCATGGGCAGGAGAACTGCTGCCTCTGCCCTAGGTGTGTTAACTTAACCATTAGACCACAGTGTTCCTGTCACATGCCATGTCTCCATCAAAGGTGGCCTGAGCATCCCACCTCTCCCAGCTCACCTCTCTCTTGCTGCTCTTCCCCTTAGTGCAAACTCCTGCTCCCACAGCTTCTGTCTCGTGAGTGCCCCTTCAGTGCAGTGCTGCCCAGACCTGTGAGCTGCTGGTTGAGTCTCTGGGCTTGTGTGTTTCCCTCGGGCTCTGTGCTCTGTCTCTCCTGTTGATGCTGTTTTGTTTACTAACCTTTTTGTTTTGTTTCTCTGTGATTTGCTCAGTGTGAGGGAGATGTGAGTATTGACTGTGCTAACAGTGCTGTGAGTTCTTTTTCTTTACACCTCTCATTGTCTCTTTCCATTTTAAATGCAAATTCATGTCTCCCATGTCCCATTGGGACTGGCCCTGGAGCATGTCCTGAGTGTGGTCAGGGCTGTGGCTGCCTGGAGAAGGTGCTCCAGAGGGATGGGAGCCTCCTTCAGCTGCCTGCAGCCCCTCTGGAGCATGTGCTCGATTCCATCAAGGCTGCTTGCAAGCAGTGCTCAGGAGAGGCAGAGGCTCCTCCAAGGACCCACTCAGGCTCCTCTGGTGGCAGGCAGGAGGAGGTCAAGTTGGGTGGCAAGTCCTTCTCCTGGGAGGGAGGCAGCCCAGAGACAATGACAGGCAGGTTGATCTGGTTGTGGTGCTGTTCTGTCCTCCAGGCTCCAGGGCTCTGCCTCTTTTCCCTGTGACAGGAGCAGAAGAGGGAGGGAGGTTGGGTCCCTTTTGACCACTGCTTGCAAATACAACTTCTCTGTGCATAGGAGTGCAAGAGCACCTTCATCCCATGTGCTATGACTGGTTTTGGACTGTCCTGGAGACCAGAGAGTGGGAGGAGAGGTTTCTTCAGTTGCTCTTGATATTTAAAACAAAAAAAAAGGCCTCAGAAGCTTTCTGTGAAACATCTCCCCCCAGGAGGGGAAGAGGCTGGCCTGTTGCTGTGCTGGCCTCAGGGCTCACTGGTGCATGTTCCTCCCTGTATTCACATTGGAGTTATAATAGGAATCACTCCTCTTTGCTCCTTCCTCCAGCCATCCCCAAAACTGACACAGTTTAAAGAGTCCTTCTGTTGTTGGGGTTGCCTGGCTGTTCTTCCACAGTGGCCACTCATTCCAGCAGGCTGCTCAGGGCCCAGCAAACTGGGTCAGCATGTGTAAGTAGATCTGTGTGAGCTGCAGAGAGATTAACCTGGGAGAAATGTGGGGCCAGAGAGGATTAACACTGTGGGGGGTTACAGCTGGATTGTCTGCCAGCCTTGCACACCAGCCCACTGCACACTGAAGGCTGCCCAGGAGGATACCCTGACCCATCTCACCACTGTGGTGCTCCTGATGAAAGCCAGCTCATCGGCTTGTCTCTTTGGGTGATGCTACAGCCAAAGGCCAGCCTTGGAGGGGGCCTGGTCCTAGCTTAGCTGAATAGAGAGACCATGATTTGTGGTGGTTAGTGGGCCTGCTCTTGTGTGGGGCTGCACTGAATCCCAGAGAGCTTAAGTCTTCCTAAGCCAGGGCAGAGGTTTGGCTCAGGAGAAGGTGGCTTGGGGGTTTTGTGCCCTCTGGGATGAAAACTCACACGCTACCTTTGGCAACAGCAAGGCTTTGGACTAGATCTGCTCTGGCCAAGCCATGGCCCTTCCTGAAAGCAGCAGATCTGAGTCTGTTGGGGAAATGTGCTCAGAGGCTTGGTGAGAGCAAGAACAAATGGATGTGCTTCTTTAAAAGGGACTACAGGAAGGGTGCTCTGATGCTAGCAAACATGGCTACTTTAGGGACAAGGCCTTGCACAGGGACACTGCTAGGACTGCAGGCAGGAAGCAAGGGGAAGGAAGGACCTGCCCACTGGACTGAGCCAGCGTGACATGAGCAACCTGCTGGCAGCAAGGGATTGGGAACTGCATCTGAGACTCTGCTCTCTCATCTCTACTCCAAGTGGCTGCTGGATGAGTGGATAGCTGTAAGCACAGGCAGTTTCTAACAGCAGGAATAGCTGCTGTTCACTAGCAGGTGTGACTGTGAGCCAGTGCACATCCTGTTGCATAAGCCTGGCTTCCACTTAGGGAGAGCTTCCACACGCTGCTGCCAGGCTGCTGGGAGACCTCCCCCCTGCCATCCTGTGAGAACTGGAACTGTGCTCCCAGCACAGGCAGGGGGAAACCCTCTAGTCCCTTCTTCCTGCCAGCTCTCCAGGTGACCTGTGCATGGAACTCTGTCCCCCAACAGGCTGTGCCTGACTTTCAGGAGACTAGACCTCGTAATTACGTTCTCTCTGCCAGCGCCTCAGCGGTAAGATTGCCTCCTCCCAGCCCTTGCCTCTCCAGCCTCTTCCTGCCCCTCTCTCCACCCAACTTAAACTTGGACCTAATGCTCTGCTGAAATGTTTTCAACATTTTAATGTGACATGGGCTGCCCAGAGTTCCTCTGACTCAACCTTAGGGATGCAGATAACCCCCAGGGGATGCCTGGTCAAGGTCTGGTGCTTCTCCTGCCGAGTTTGCTTTCCAGTTTCCCTGCCAACCCTTCTCCACATTTCTAGTGGGAATCTTCTGACTGTTTTCTACTGCTAGTGGAGCAGTTGAAAGGATCACCTCAAAGTTTAGCCTTTCTGGGTGGGTTCCAGCTGTACACTGGCAGCATCCCATGCGTGGCTGGTCAGTGCTGTGGCGTCAGTGCTCAGAGGCTTTGCAGCTGCTCAGGAGAAGCAGAGGTGCAGGAACCACTCTGCCACCACTCCTGCCAGTAATACAGTAGCCTGACAGTGCAGCCTTCTCTGTTCTGCACACAGAGGTCATTTCTTTTCCTTTCATCTTGGGGCCTGTCTGCTGGTGGCTGTTAGTCAGTCAGATGTGCTAGGGGTGGGTGAATAGCTCATTGCATCTCTGCTGCGTTGCACTGAGTGGTTGCGGTCAAGCAGTTGACTCTCCATGCTGTGTTGATGGCTCCCCCTGCACAGTGTCACATCTCTCGTTAAAATGTTGAAAACTGATCATCTTGCTTCCTCAGTAGCATTCAGAACAACACTGATGCCTCTCAATAGCATAATCCAGGAGTGGAAGGGCTGGGGAGCAGGACCTGTAAGTGTGAAAAAGCCCAGCCCTCTAGCAAACAGCAAAGATCATGGAAACATGTTGGATTTGGTTAATGGCAAACCCATCCTGTTTGGAGAAGGGATATGTCTGAGCTGATAGCATCAGTGTTAGTTCCCCTGGGGATCTGTCCTGACCTTTTTGGAGAGTGATGCTGGGATCAGAAATAGCTTTGCACAATAGCTAGAAAACCATTTCCATAGGTAACAGGCCTGGAGATGAGACTCCTTAGAAGAAGCTGATGCTGGTGATGCTATAGCAATTGCTCAGTTTCCATCTCTGCTAGTGCAGCAGTGAGCCTGTGGCTCTGGCTTCTCCCTTGAAGAGGTCTCTTCCAAGGACAGCACAATAATGGACTACAGCTGAGCTTTGGGCAATCAGAGGAGAGAAATGAGGCTTTTCCTGCCTCTGAATAGAGCAGAGCATCCTGGTCATTCCGTGAGGCTTTCTAAAGGAGCCCTGCAGCAAACCTTTGTAGAACGTGCATTAGCGTCTCAGCTGAGATGTCATCACCAAACTGCAAGTGATCTGCTTCTGCTGTGCTGCAGAGCTCTTCTGGAGAGATGCAGAGCACAGTAGTGTGACAGGAGAAGTAGATTTGGGGGGCTTAGGTGTCTGCCCTGCCACACCTTTGCCTAGGTCAGTGGTCCCTCTTCAGAGCTCTGCTAGGGAAGCTCTGACAGCAGCACTGATGTCATCGGGCAGTTAGAGAAGGGTTCTAGGAGACAGACTTGTTCTGGGTGAGCAGCCAGCACCAGCTTTGATCACGTAACCATGTTTGATGGTTGCACAGCAGGCTCCTGGCCTTCCAGCAGTGGTCCTCACAGCTTCCAAAAGGTTTTCAGAGGTTGCGGTTGGTGGTGGAATCCAGCTGCACTGGCAAGGTTGACTTCAATACCAATTGGCCCCTGTAATTGGGGAAGCCAGGGCTCCCTGCAGGCAGGGACTGTCTTGCACGAAGCTGTCTAATCCCAGCATTCATCCCAAGGGGTCAGGCTCTGCAGCAAGGTAGGAGCTCTTCATACTGTTGCTCTGCTTCTCTTCTAGGCCAGAGCCCTCGTGCTACTTTAATCTCAGTGTGTGCTGACAGCAAAGGGCAGTGGTAGCTGCTCAGCTTGCTATTGAGCTCTGCTCCTTTCTGGAGGGAGGGATTGCTTATGCCCAGGTAACAGCTTTGTCTTACAGGTGAGCAAACAGGTCAGCTCTCTCCTGGACCATATGCCCTCAGCAGGGCTCTCCTTCGGTATCCAAATATTCTGGTGGCTTTTGGAGAGGTGGATAACACAGTGCTGGTTTGCTTTTCTCCCTTCCATAGCAGGAGGGCTTAGATGGAGTCAAATCCACCTGGAGACAAGCACCTCCCTCAACTTGTACGAGTTGGAGGCTGAGGAGCCATTTCTCCTCTCTCCCACACTGACCTTTTGTGTTTGTGTAAGGTGGTGTATGTGGGCCCTGGAAGCCAAACATCCCTTCTCTCAGAGGCTGTCTCTGTGCTCCTAGGAATGCTCCCAAGAACAACATATTGAGTCCCTTAAAGAAGGTTCCTCTGGCTTGAGCTGGGGTGGAGGAAGACAGGTGCAGATCATGGCCTTTTCTGCTCCCTGAGCTGTCTGAAACACTTCTGACTAGAGCCTCACAGTGCCTTAGCCTCGGGATAGATCTGGGTAGAGCTGGACTGCCCCAGAGCACCACAGGGTCAGAGCAAGGCCAGCAGAAGAGAGACCAATCTGGCTATGAGGGCCCAGTGCCCTTCACAGGGTACTGCAATGGCTGCAGGACTGTCTGCAGCCTCTTGGAACCTGTGGCCAGAGCAACAGCTTCCCATTGCCCCTACAGCAACCCTTGCTCCAAAAGCATGAGGATGTGCTGACAGTCTTTGTGCCAGAGCAGCAGTTCAGGCTACACCTTGCTTCTCAGCTGCCTGTAAGGATCTTCCCACCACCTACCTTCCAGAGCAGGAGCTCCTACTGGGGAGGGGAAGGGGTTTGAGTCCCCATGAATGGCTGAAGATGCCCAGGCCTCATTTGAACCATTTTGTGACTTAGAGTAACAAAACATCCTCCTCCAGGTCAGAGTAGGCACCAAACACTGCACAGGAACAGCCTGTGATCCTAAGGGAACCAACTACAGTAATTCTGCTCAGACAAGAAGAGAGATGAACTGGGCTACTTACCCAGGAACAGGAGCTGAGCTGCAGGCAGCAAACCAAGGAGCCTGGCACACCACTTCCTCCTTTAGACCTTCACCAGCACAGGAAGCTCCTGCAGGTGCTCCTTATATTGGCTGATGACATCGTCTCTGGGCCCACCACAGCCCACCTGAGGGCGGCTGCTGGTGAGCAAACCTTAGCAAGGTGCAGGTGGGAGACCCTAGGTCTGAACAGAGTCTGCTCTCCCTGGCGTCCTGTGTAGGACTGCCAGGTGCCTGCAGTGCAGATCTAGCCATGCTGTGGTGAACTCTGATCTGCAGAGGTGACCTCAGAGGGTGAAGCTGAGGTCCTTCAGGCCAACTCCCATGGCCCCACTGGTGTGGGATGTTGCTGGCAGGCTGCCGTGCTCCCAGGTGAGCCAGGGTGATTTCACATTGCTGGGCCTAAGAGAGGAGTTTGCTGAGGAAAAGCCAAGCCAAGGACCTCTGGGGGGGATCAATGTGCTTTTCTACCACTTCTCTCCCTTTCCCATCTCTGTGTGATTTCTGCTGTCAGTTGTGTCATGTCCTGGAGCCCGATCCCAGCAAGCAGCTGCAGTCTTGTTCTGCCCCAGATGTGCCCCTGTGGGTGAGGGGAGTAGGGAGGAGCAGTGTGCTGTCATGCCTGGCTTGAAGGCAGCAGCCAGATATTGCTTCCTCCTTGCTGTAGCTAACGTGCCCAAACCTGGCTGGATTATGGTTCCATTAACCTGGCCTCTCTGGGCCAGTGGGTGGGGAGCACTGGCCTCTGTCTTGCTTAAGCTGATGGCAGCTCCCAGGCCTATCTGTGGGCTCAAGCAGCTCCCTTGCTTCTCCACAGTCCTAGAAAAGGGCTGTCCTTCAACAGCAGCCTCTGCAGGCTTCAGCACAGTAGCCTTTGCTCTTAGAGGGCTCTGCTGCTTCACTCCTTTCCTCCTGGAGCCTGTCGAGTGCAGTCGCTGTAACAGCCCTGGCAGGGAGCAGAGCTGGAGTGCTGCTGGCTCTGGGGCAGGGACTTTCTCCCGTTGTGAAACTGAGCTGAAGGCTGCAGGAACGAGGGGAAGGGGCATCTGGCTGGCAGCTGCTGCTGGGTGAAGGGCAGGCTTGTCCCTGTTGGCCTGCTGTGCCCGTGGAGCCTCCTTGCCTGGTGGTGTTAGCGCCGCGCGCTTCCCGGCGTCTCCAGCACTGATCTCTCCTGTTGCTCTGTGGCCCCACAGCTCTGGAGCGACGAGGTGGAAAAGGTAAGAACCAGCTGGCATCGTGCTGAAACCTTCTGGGTGGTGGTGGTGCTTAGGGAGTGGGTGCTGTGAGCTCCTGCTCGTGAGCAGGGGGCATCGGGGGGAGCTGCTGCTGTCAGCCCTGCTCCCCCAGCTGTGTGGCTCAGTGTGACTGACAGGGGTGTGGGCAGAGCCTCCCCCCTGGTCCACCTGTCCCTGCACCAAGTGTCAAAGCAGGCACACGGATGTGTGGGATCAAAGGCAACCCTGGGAACCCTGCAGTGGTGTCACAGGAGCAGAGGTGTGGTGACAGCTCTGCTCCGATGGCAAAGGCCCTGCCTCGAATTTTGCATGTGCCTTGCATTGGCCTCTGGTAGCCCCTTGCCTGCTTGTTCTGGGGTCCAAGCAGGAGCTCTGAGCAGAGGATGGGAGGTTTGGAGCCTGTCATGGAGTTGATTCTGTCTGGGTGAGATGCACTTTCCCTTCTGAGTGGATCTGTGGAGGCAAAAAGTCCCAGATCTTGTTTATTTTCTGGGCTCTGCGAGGGGAGTGTGACTTGTCCATGAAGATGGATGGCTGGCTGCTAGTGGACTGGAAACCAGGGAGAGCTCTGTATGGAGCTCCAGCATGGTATGGAGCTTCCAGAGGCACCTGGGATCCCATTGCCTCTCATACCTGAAGCAGCCTCCAGCAGATGTTAGCCTGAATCCTGAACTGCAGGGTGGTAGAATGGCATGCTCCTGCATGCTGTGCATGATGGCAACCTCTTACTGCCTTCCTCTAAATGCATCATTGCTGCAGACTGGCTGTTCTTGAACCACCTTGTTCTCTACTTACTTTACATCCTTCTGTCCCTCAACCAAGTGAGCTGACTGCAGTCAGCTGTGAGTGCACAAAGCTCTGTTCCTCTACTGTTGGATACACCAAAGTATGCCAGTAAACTTCAGTGTTCTCCATGTCATGGAGGAGCACAAGACTGGAAGGGACCTCCCAGGTCACAGTCTGGTGCTGGCTTTATAGGAAACTACATCCTGCAGCTGCTCAGAGCTGGCAGGGAGAGAGCTGGGTCAGATCCCAGGCCAGTGCCCAGTGGGGCTGGGTCTGCCTGCCACTGGAGTCTCTGCTCAGCTCACTGGAGCAAGAATCTCTGGGTGCTGGCATTGCAGTGGTATCTCCTGGTACATTTCCCCCCTCCTTTAAATAATCCCTTCCAGACAGAGGATGCAAGAAAATAGATCAGTTGTAGCTTAAAACAGACAAATGTGGTTAAAAGAGGCAAGAGCATTTCTTTGTTGTAGCCTAGCTGCCCAGCAGTGCTGTTAGCAGGGGAGGTGTGATGCCTGAGGCAGCTCCTGTAGCTTGCCCTGCTGGGAGGCTGGGCCTCCTGCTCCAAGGCTGTCGGCCCGGCTGGGTTAACCTGCTGGGGTCAAGTCCAGACAGGTCACTGCACCAAAGCAGGGAGCCCAGGGACTGCTGCACCCTCCTGGAAAAGGGGAAGAGGAGGAACTCCGTAGAACTCCTCCTCCTCTCCTTCCAGGAAGCTATCACTGGGTGGTCATCACTCTTCTGTGCTCTTGGTCACAGCACATCCTCAGGTGGGTTCTGCTTGGTGTTAAGGACTAAAGACACATGTCTGTGTCACCCCTTTCCCTCTGGCAGCAGGAGGGGAAAGCAGGCACCAAAGCTCCTGACTGCTCCAGCACTTCTGGAGCTCTTCTCTTTGCCAGGAGCCTCCTGGGTGTTCTGGTACTGCAGGGCTGCCCTATGTCAATATGCTCTTTGCTGCTGGGGAGAGATGTTCCCTCTGTTGGGTAAAGAGAGTGTCCAGTGTCAGTCTGGCTTTGAATTCCCAGTGTCTGCTGCAGAGCTGCCTTCTGTCAACCCATGCTTAATGCCTTTGGCTCCAGATAAGTAACTAACCTCAGAGGAGGGCTTGGGTAGAAGCTGGAGTGGAATATTCATCTCCATTGCAGTGACAGTTAGTTAAAACCAGTGCTTTGGTGAATGCTCCCTGGCCTCAGCCTCTGATACAGGCAGAAGTTGCACTTCTGGAGAGAAGCTCTGGGAGGTTGTCCCATCCCTGTGCCTCTAGGTTAGAGAGGGTGTTGAAAGGACAGGTGCTGGCATGGCACTAGCATTCCACACACTTCAGCGTTAACAAAGCCTCTCCATCTTCCTGTCCTCTCTTGTGGGATTAGGAGCTTCCTAGCTTGATGCATCAATCTTGAGCTGCCATTCCATGACCTGCAGTGATCTAGTGTAGGATCAAGCAGGAATCAGGCTGAAACACAGCCAGAGGCCTCTGGGATCCTCACCCAGGGCGTCCTGTGCCTGGTGCTCAGCGTGACAGGTACACATGGATCCTACTGAGCCAGCAGCACACTTGGTGCCAAAGGGAGGTTGGTGGGGGAGGTGGGCAGTGCCTCTGTCTGTAAGAGGCAGCACAGGGCTCCTCATCTCACACAGGTGTGAACACCCTTGTCCTGTTGTGCAGGCAGAACACGAGCTGCGGCTCACCCAGACCGAGTTCGATCGGCAGGCAGAGGTGACGCGTCTGCTGCTGGAGGGGATCAGCAGCACACATGTGAGTCTTCCCCATACATATCTGAGGGGTGGCAGGGACTGCAGAGGCTCTGGGGTCCCTGCACTGGGAGCAGAAGAGGTCCTGAGTTTGGTACTACAGCAGTCCTCTCCTATGACCTGCAATGCTCACACCATAATGAAGCTTGCAGAGGAAGGTGCCACTGTAGCATCTGCAGTGCTGCAGGCCTCAAATGCTTCTGAGCTAGAAAAAACCTTGTTACTGTCTCCTGAGAGCTGTGGCTATCCACATGGGCACGGCCCAGTGCCAGGAGCAGCCTCCTCTCCCCAATCCCCCTTGGGCCCATGCAATATTCCCAAACTTAACAAATTAGTGTATAAAAGCAAAAACAATCAACTGCTGGCCTGCACCGGCCTGCTTCCCTTGGGGGCAGGTAGTAGCTGCAGGAAGAGAGTTCCTGTGCCTGGCAACCAAACTCAGACCAGCTCATGGTCCTCCTCCCTCCAGGTGAATCATCTTCGTTGTCTCCACGAGTTTGTGGAGTCTCAGACCAACTACTATGCTCAGTGTTACCAGTACATGCTGGACCTGCAGAAGCAGCTGGGCAGGTGAGACAAGAGACTGCTTTTCTCTGAGGGTTACTCATCTCCTTAGCCCGAGCTCAGGTCTCCTTCCCCACCCCACATTGTCATGTCAAGAAGTTAGAAAACTCCCTCCAAGCTCCAACAGAGCTTCTGACCTTATGGAGTGGTGAGCAATCCTGGTGGCAGTGCCTTTAGAGCAGCATTCACCACTGGATTCATCTGGGCTTTGTACATTCATCTCAAAGCATGATGGCCATAGGAGTTTGAGCATTCTTCCTATATATTGATTAAATCCCATGGAGGGCAGATTCCTGTGGCCAGGCAGCAAGCCTGAGCGTGCTCTGCTGCAGCAGAGCTGCAGGTCCTGTGTGCAGGGCCCTTCTGGCTGCTACCTGTCACACCAGCTCAGGGCCTGACCCAGGAGGGGCTGTTGGCTCCAGGTGATCACTCACTGCTCCTGTTCTATTCCTTTCCATGCTTGCAGCTCCAAAGGAGAAATGTAAGTAAGATGTTGCCCAGGATGGACTCTAAGAGCTCTCCAGTGTGGGTACAGCTGTTAGCTGTACCTCTTGAGCATCACCTCTGCAGTGTAACTGCTGACAAAGAGCTCGCCCTCGGGCCCTCCTGCTAGAGCCTCACTCAACTCTGCTGTTTTTTTCTCCTGTGTAAGATTTTCAGGCACATTCGTAGGCAATGCAGAATCTACATCTCCTCCCCCAGCTGCTACCTCTCCTCCAGCTGTTGCTGCTGCCACACTCCCTGCTGTGCCCACTATTCCAGTGGTGCCCACGATCGTTGGGGTGCCCAATTCAGTGGCAGAGAGTGTGCTGAACCCAAGTGAGGTCAAGCCCCCTGCCAGTGGGACGCGGAAGGCCAGAGTCCTCTATGATTACGAAGCAGCAGACAGCACCGAGCTGGCACTTCTTGCAGATGAGGTTGGTAGCTTCCCTTTGTGTTGTGTTTCACTACAGCTGCCAGCAGCCCACTGCATGCTCAGCAAGGTCTCTGTAACTTCTCCTGCCCCTAAGCCTCCTGCTTTATAGAAAACTGCCAATAGTCCTTTCCCTGACACTGGTGTCCACCACACTGCCCTGATCTGGTGCTCATGGCCATTTGCTGTTTAAGAACATCACCCAGTAACTCCTCTCCTGCTGGAGTCTGGTTGTACCCACCTAACAAAATACCCCCAGTTCTTCACTGTAACCCTTGGAGCTACCTTCTGAGGGCAGTGGGATAAACTGCTGGCTGGAGGCCAGGGTCTGTGAATGCTGAGACAGTACTGTCTGCAGAGCAAGGTCCTGTCTAACGCTGCCTTCTCTCCCCAGATGATCACTGTGTACAGCCTGCCAGGTATGGATCCAGACTGGCTCATAGGGGAAAGAGGGAACCAGAAAGGGAAAGTTCCTGTCACTTACTTGGAACTGTTAAGTTAAACGTCTCCAGGAAGAATGCACAAGCAGAATGCACCCCTCATCTCCTGGCACTCCTAACACGGATTTCTTCATCCGGGACCATTGCTGTCTTCAGGGTTGACACTCCATTGCTAGTGTGGGAATTGTGGAAAGGAAGGGGCAAGACTGTTGCAGTAAGATCTTGGGAAAGGGCTGATGGCACCCAAGGCTGAATGGGTTAACAACCCCCCACGCAGCCTGCTTTGAGGTTGGTCTTGATGGTTCGAGATTCCTTGATTACTTTCTCCTGCTCTACCCTGGTCTTGTTTAGGCAGTGTCTCTCCCAGGGCCAGCACATACTCCCCTCAGCAGCTGTTCAGAGTTTAAGTTAGACTCCCCTTGTGTTTGGTGTGGGTTAGTGCCTGTCTGTCCCTCCTGTCCTCCCTCCAGCAGTAGAATTGCCTGAGTCAAACCATCAAGCATTTCAGTGGGGAAGAGCCCACACAAACCGTGAGAGCCATGTGTGCTGTTGTGGTGCCTGATGGCTTCAGCCTACAGCTGTCCTCTGAAGCTGGAAGGAAATGTCTTTGTGAAGACCAGCCTAATAACCTAGGGTCTGTATGTCAGAAATCAAACCTCAGTGCAAGGGACCATGCATCTTGCTTGCATTTGCTCTGAGAAACTGCTCTTGGACTGCAAAGTTTATAAGCCTTTTTACAAGCTTTGCTCCCTCTGTTCACTGTCCAGGCTTTTGGCTTTTCTTTCAGTGTGTCTGTTCCAGGCATGTTTTAGCCTGACTTTATTTTCACCCTAGATCACTTATTTAACCAGTGCTTCCCCTCCCATCTCCACAGTGAACAGACTTGGTGCACCCCAGTACAGAAAGGGATTGTCCCACTTGCTCTTACCTCCAAGGAGCTTCTTGGCTGTACACACACTGCACAGTGCAGGCTGCCCTCTGTGGATGTGGTGTTCAGCTCAAAGGCAGTGCTCAGGTGTGTTTGCCTTTCAAATGCTGTCATGAGCTTTTTAGCTAGAGCTCACCTAAAGGACTTCTGCTGCCTAGCTAGTTTTCCACTCAAGCTGCACCAGGGTTTCTGTTCTCCACCTCCCTCTCAGTGGATGTCAGAAGTAACCTTGCTTGTTTATTGATCTTTTGCACTTTCCCCCCCGGTATCGCGACCACTCTAATGTAACAGGGCCCTGAGCTCCTCTGGCTGCAGGGCTTGTGGTTTTCAGCACTTATTTGCCAATAAATGAACTGCCTGACTCCTGCCTCAGCATCTGGTGTGGCCATGTGACTCGGGCTGCAGGGACCAGCTCAGGGGGGAGCTGAGCTGTTCTGCTTGCCCAGCCTTGAAGCTGGGTGTAAAAGCAGAAACAAAGCTGCTGCTCCTTCCAGTCCCAGCCGAAACTCTGAGCACGTCTGTAATGTCCTGCAGTTCCTTTTTCCCAGGTGACACATCGCACTTGTACTACAGAGTCAGGAACTCCAAGGAACAACAGCTCCTCCTTAACCTGAAGCAAAAGTAGAGCAGCAGCATGGCTAGAAATGCTATTCTAGATCTAACAGACTTCTTGTGTTGTTATGGAAACTACATCTGCTGCTAATCTAAAGTCCTAAAGCCTTCTCCTTTGCAGCCAGCTTGGAAAGAACTCCTGGGAAAAGCAGTTGTTGAAAAGTAGCAATTAGTGTTCAGCTTTTCCAGTTACCCTCAAATGAAAGGGAAAAGGGAAATCAAATTTACTGTTTCAGTTGCTTTTACAATTGCCACGATCAGCACTACCACAGTGCTCCCCTTTTATAGATCTGCCCCTGCCTGCCTCCCTTCTGGCTTCCAGAACTCCACCTTTCCCTCAGGGCATGGCAGCCCTCTTTCCCTGTTACTCCTCCTGGTGCGGTAAGGAAGGAGGAACGACAGCTTCAGCAAAAACAGCAGCAGCTTAGGATGCACAAAATGGTCTCTCCTTTCCCTCTCCCTCTGTCTCCTCAGAACAGCCAGGAGGAGTCTGTTCCTGTGCTCCCTTCCCTCTGCACTGGAAAAGAGCACATGCACACGTCCCTTGTTGTTTCTGCAGAAGGGTTTGCACTTTCATGCTGTTACTTGCAGGTGCTGGGGTGAGCCACCCTTGCTGAAGGCTGCTCCCTGTCTCTTTGTGGCTGAGGAGCAGCTAAAGGTATAATTCAGGGCTGAAATACTGCTGATGAAGTGAAGCTATGGCTCTGAAATGCAGAGGTAACCAACAGCATGTTGGTAACCCACGGGAACATCAGCCTTAGGCTGTCTCACCACCTCTTTCCCTGTCAGAGCAGCTCACCTCACTTCTGGAAAGCACTGAAGCCTCTCTCCCTCCCAGACCACTGCGCTCCAGCTAGTTCAGAACCCTCCAGAGCAAGCAACATTAGCTCAAACTAGAGCATCACCATCACTTAGGCTTACAAGGCAGAAAACAAACCCTCAAAGCAAGATAATCTCATTTTCTCACTCTAGGCTCTTAAAACCATCAAGATTAAAAAGTTCTGACTGGTAAAACAAATCGGGTGTCTCTTTGGGGAAGAATCACTAGCTCACAGCTACACTGAAATCTGATTTCTTACCTTTGAAAAGCCTGTCTAGATTTCAGGGTAATCACTGATCTTCCCTTACTCTCTCCATCAGACATTGAGCCTTAGAACCTTAAAAGAGTTTGCTGATCTCCTTGAAAGCTGCAACACCACAATGCAGCTTTGCTGTAGACAGTGTCTTGTCTTCTGGCTCCAACCCACACCCTCCCCTGCTTCTGCCACAGACAGAGTAGCAGCTTGGACCTGTGCAGAGTAATCTGTGTGCGTGGTCCACACCAGCACCCGCAGAAGTATCATTCCTGAGGAGTGTTTTATAGCAATGCTCACAGAAAACCTCCTCCGAGTTCCCCAGCATGAGTAAGAGAAAAGGAGTGGGTGTGGGAAAGCCAAGGGAACCAACCTTCACTTCCAAAAGCTTCCAATGGTACCTGGGTTGTCACTCACAAGCCACAACTCCTGTCACTGTTCCCTGGGGCTCCAGCCCAGCAGAACTACTTCCCCAGACAAGGCAGAACTGGTGCTGGAGCCGCTGTGCCCAACACAAGACCAGGAACCCAGCTGCTGTCTATAAAGGTTTTAATAACAGTATAAATAGAGCACAGTTACAAAAAACCCTGCAAGACTGGAGTAATGAACTGACTTAAAAACCCGGAGTGAGGCCTTGCTCCTCAGACCCACGCACACCACACAGACTGCAGGGGAGGGGGAGGCATGAGCACACATACACCACCTTGCCTTGAACCACTCAGTACAAAAATAGCAGTAGAAAGATGGTCTCTGAATTAACTGCTGCCTGTGCCTTAACTGGATGCTGGCTGCAAGGGAGAAGAAGATGGCAACTTGTGTTCAGAGCAGAGTTAATGCCCAGCAGAAAGTCTGTCTCCTCTCCATCCAGCCATAGCTTCCCCAGCTGAGGTACAAGCTATAAAAATAAAGGGGTTTGATTGTTGAGCACTTGGCCCCAGCCAGGTGGCTCTGGCAGCTGCAGCGAGCAGACCGCACCTGGCTGTCTCCAGAGAGCCACCTGGGCTTTCCTTACAGCCACTCTGCTGCTGGGCTGCAGAGTTCAAGAGGCTCTTGCTGCAGATGTCAGAGCTCAGCTTACACCACTGCCCACAGCAGCCCTCCCTCCCCTTCCCAGCCCTTGAGACAAGCTCTGCCGAAGATGATGATGGCTCTGTGGTGGACTCGGATGTTCTGGTGCACGCCCTGAAGAGGGAGGCAGGGGCAGGGGAGGTCTATCGCTGCACGTGCCGCACAAAGGCCTGCACGAGCTGAAACAAGGGCTCCTGCCCCTCGGGACCCAGCTTGGAGGCAGACTTTCCCTGGGGAGAGGGAAGAACCCCACTGGCAGGTGAGGAGGGGCCACCACGGCGGAAGTAGCGAGACAGGCTGGAGAGCAGTGTACTCTGAAATAACAAGTGTAGCCAGTTAGCTCCTCCCAAACCCATGCCCCTCTCCTCGGGGGCAGAGCAACAGGCACCAGCACGTGCAGCCCAAGATGCCTAAAGCTGTTGACTCATGCTGGGCCATAGGCTCTACTGGGCAGCCAAAGACAAATGACCTCCCACCAGAGCCATTTACCCTGAGCAGAGAGGTGGGAAGGGACAGGCTGCTTACCAGCTCAGAGCTGAGCTCCTGCTTCATCCGCTGCTTGTCTCGGGGGTGCACGGCTGGGTCCCTCAAGTACCGAACGGCCTGGGAGATGAGCAGGTAGAAACAGTTCTCCATTGTAAACATGAGCAGAGACCTGGGCAAAGAAACACACATCATCAGGAGCCAAAAAGGGCATCAGACCCCAGTTTCACAGCCAAATGCTCTCGACTTCACACACAGGGCATGCACAAGGCAAGGCTCCTACTGTTCACATCCTGCTCAAGCAGTGACACCCAAAAGCAGCTGTCTGCAGAGCAGGTGTTGGCCATCAGGGACTACTGATAGCCAAGATGCACCAATACATGCACTGCATCAAACAGCTCCATACACTGCACCTTCGGATGGGATGGCACCGTACACCCTCCCAAAAACATCCATGGTTGCTTTGGAGAGCTACTGCTGGGCTTCCTGAACTCCCTGGATTCAGAGTCAGCACCTCTGAAGCCACGCAAGTGCCTGTAAACCTCAGCTCTGCTCCTCAGAGCACTGAGTTCTGCTCCTCGGCCATGACTCAATCAAACAGCTAGAAAACTTACTTGAGGGTTTTGGTTCCCTCTTGCATATTCAGCCCTGCTGCCTGAGGGAAAGGTTCCTTCTTCTTATCCAGCTGAGAGGGGAAAAAAAGACATTAGAGACAGGAGATAGAAAAGAGGAAATATTCCTACTCCTCAAAGTATCAGATGAATGAGTGCTTTGAGATCACTGCTGTGCCCTCCCCCACAGAGAAAGGGCCAGTACCTCTCCCAGCATGTTAAGGGCTACATTGACTGTGGCAAGCAGGGTCCCAAAGGAAGGTGCAACATCTGAATCAAAGGCTGGTGTCGTGAAACTCAAAACGAAGAGCACGTTGTACTCAGCAAGGTCCAGAGACTGTGGAGAAACAGAAAGGGGAGTGAGTGACCCCTGAGGCCCCCGACTATGTCTGTTGTCAGTAGTAACAGTATCTTGTCCCTGCACCACACATCATTTTTACACGGAGAGCTGGCACTGAGGTCACTTCCCCAGTCTCAGGCATACAGACGGAGCGGCAGTGTTCTGCCCTGTACTGCATCACCGGACGCTATGGGGCTCCTCGCAGGAACGACCCCTCGGCACCTGCCGCGCCACCCAGCGGCAAGCTGAAGTAATGACTGTTTCCAGACGCTTTCAAACGCCCAGGCCGGAGCACCCAGAGGCGCAGGAAAAGGAAGTTAACCACCCAAAAGTTAGCAGCAGAACACTGCCAGGGTCAGGGATGAAACCTGGAACTTGAGACCAGCCACGAGGTCACACCGACACAGGAAGATAAGAGAGGCTGTCTCTTCTGAAGAGGCATCCTGAGGATACAGCCTGCCGGGGCCATGAGCCTGCTCCAGTGAGGTTACACACACACAGCCTTGGGCAGACACACAGCAGCTCAGCCAAGCCTTCCTTCCACACTGACCCAGTGCCCTGTTCCTAAAGGGAATTCCTTGTGCCCTGCCTTCATGGT
This sequence comes from Galbula dea, assembly GCA_013399015.1. NCBI lineage: Eukaryota > Metazoa > Chordata > Aves > Piciformes > Galbulidae > Galbula > Galbula dea. The sequence goes on along the minus strand of VWZX01009101.1, from coordinate 502,521 downwards.
TTGTGCAGCACAACAGCAGACAGATGGATGGTGGGTTCTTGTCTCAAGCAGGACAGCCTGCGCCTCACTACACAGACCCAGACCATCACTGAAACGCTGGAACCTCTCCCCTGCAGGGAGCACCTCCCCTCCATACCTGATCGAGGAGGATCTGGCAGACATCGGGGGTGAAATGGCGCAGGGCAGCAAGAGACTTGCTGAGGATCTTCAGGAGGCTGTACTGCACTGTAAGCAGAGCTTTCTGCTCTGCTGCCTCTGACTCAGAACTGGGATGTTTGGAGGAGGCCTGGGGATTGCGCTGCACCCGTGGGGTCACACCTGACGGAAGGGAATCACCGTTCTTTGTCTGTGGAGAGAGAAAAAATAGTCTTGAGTACAGATATGACTGTGCACTAAGATGTACTCTGAGGAAGAAAACAATGCTATAAACAAAATGAATGAGGAAATAAGGCATCCAAATTCTGTCATCTGCTAGAAGCACAAGAGGCCACGCTCACTGTGCACCAGGGGAGGCACTGCATTGCAGAGAAGCAGCTGCAGAGGCTATTTAGAGTCCCCAGTCCGGAAAAAGAATCTCTGATCAACACTCCAAGTCTTTGCCATGCTGAAATAACACAGCAGGGGCAATGCATCATCTGCAGCTTATGAATCTCAGGATTCCCCAAGAACAAGAGCTGCCTCTCTTCAACAAACTGAATCCCATCAAGGACACCAGGTCAACAGTGGCTTAATGACAGGACAGAGTACCAGAGCAATGCAGCCCTCCTGCTGCAGCACAGACAGCTCTAAAATAACAGCAGCACAGGCTGCTGTTCCTCCAGCACTGGCTTTACACAGTCCAGAGGTTCCTTAGATCCTGACATACTTCTTTTGTGCTGTGGAGAAGTACAAATCCTGATGACTGTCAATAATCCCCACTAGGATTAACAACAATCAGCTCGATATCCAAGACCCTGGATACTGAATGTCTGCCTTTGAACAAGGGCATGCCACACTCCTAACCCACAGCCTCGTCTGGAGTCCCCATCCTCACCTGCAGGTAGTGCTGGAGCATTTTGCGGCTGTGCAGGAGGGAGGTACAGGCCTGACACAGGTAACACAGATTCACCTGGAAGAAACAAAGTGAGGGAGAAGCCTCTTAAAAGCTCAAAACCCCTCTACTCACTACCAGTGGTGGAAGGTAGAAAATCCAGTTAAAGAGAACACTGTGATCATAAAGGATCAATGTGGCCTCTCATTTCCCAGTGTTTTCTCACAGTCACCTAGCACTGGGAGCTGAGAGCAAACCAGTGAATTCCCCAAGTTAGTGCTCCCAAGCCATCCTCTGTCTGACAGACAGAACAGACATAGGAACGACCTCAGCAGCAGTTCCTATGGAAGGAGCAGGAACAGAAAGGTGATACAGTGCCATTTTCTCTTAACACATGCAAATCCCTGTGCTCCAAGGCTATGTGTTACCCACAGCAGCATCCCAGTCCCTACCTGCATATCCCTCATAAGCTGTGGCAGGTGGAAATGCCACTCTTTTGTGTAATTTGAGAGCTGAAGGATGAAGCCAACAGTGTGATCAGCCTCTTCCAGACAGGCCAAGCTCTGCACTGTCCGTACTGCATTCAGGCACTGGGAAGGAGAGAGAAGAAACTCAGGGTGATTTACAGTTGAATCACAACAGTCCATTCCCTTCTCTAGAAGAAAAAGCTGAAGATGCAGAGGGTCTGTCCTTAGGGACAGAAAATGCACTAATGAACACAGCCACACAGCATATGGGTCAGACCCAGAGCACGTGATATTCTTAGAGGTCAATGCATTTCAGGAGCTATGCTGCCACACGAGAAGACAGGAGCCTGTCTCAGGAGCACGCTTATGAACAGGTAACTCAGTGCCAACAAGAAACAGGCCCTTTGGCACATCTGCACTGACACAATCCAGCCAGCACAGGTATTTCAGCATGGCAGGACACAAGAGCTTGCCAACCTCAGTGGTGACTGAACCCTGAGCAAAGCATTCTCATTATCTGAGCAGGGCTGAGCTGAGGCCACCTCCAAGAACAGCTCTCATTCTTTTCTTTCCAGAGCAGACAGCCACAAAGGGAGTTGCCATCCAACTCTCACTTCTTCTACTGTGTTAAGTAGAAATATTAAAGACCTGTGGCAAAGTTATAAGCCCAAGAGTGAACAGGATGAACAGATGGTGACTGCCCAGCTCCACCAAGTCCTGTAACAACCACCCCTGCCTGACCTCTGGCTTGAGCACCCTACCCTCCTTCTCCCACTCCTGAATTATTTCTGCCCTAGACCTTTCTGAGGCAGGAGCCTCTTTTCAGTGCTTCTGCCCTTTCTGACACTTCTGCACTGCTACTGCCACACAGAAGCCAAGGGAGGCACCACAGAGGCAGTGTGTGACACACCTGCAGAATCCTCTCCTGATGGACACCCACGAAGTCCAGCGCTTCGGTCAGGAAGTTGTAGCGCAGCGTCTTGAGCAGGCGCTCCACCAGGGACATGGAGAGGCGATAGACCCCGGGCCACGAGGGGGCGTCCAGGGACTTCCGAGATGAAGCTGACGTCTGAACAAACCAGACACAAACCCAAACCTCTTCGCACTGCTGCCCAGTGGGGCACACGCCTTCCACACCGTGGGGGAAGTCTCCAGGCTCTAGGGGAGGCTACTGCCCTCCCGGACCCTGCGGGCTGTGCTCCAGCCACAGCCTGCAAGGCAGAGCCCGGCAAGCTGTCCTGGCTACTCCCACCCAAACCAGAGCAGCACTCACCTGAATTGCTCCATTGCTGCTGAGCTGGTACACGCTCAGGAGGGGCAGGCAGACACTCTGAGTGACACCAGCTCCAGCCACTGCTGCTGCTCCCTGCAAGACACAGAATAAGCTACTGCTAAAGCCTGCATGTCTCTCTCCTTTCTGAGACTCTTTGCACCAGGTATTCCCGTGGCAGTCCCCTGCACTCTCACCACCTTTTAGGGAACTTGCACCTACATGCACTTTTTGCTGTTAAAAATTCAGTATCAAGAAAAGCTGCACTGTGCTTCCAGTAAAACGCTCCCTGTGTAACTGTGCTAAGAATTCCACTGCAGTGTCACCCAGTTTGGTAAACACACAGTGCTTAAGAAAGGTTGGCTTTGGAACAACTTTGCTTCCACCTAAAGCCCCACACAAAGTTGAATTTGTAACAGACAAAAAATGATTTATTGCTACAAAGGAGAAAGCAGGTTCCAAGACTTCCTGCTGTTTGATCTAGGGGATAATTTGCACTGCAGAATACATCCAGTGAAAGTGCCTGCTCTAAACTACAGGTCCGCCCCAGCTGGCTCAGCTCTTCCATCCAAGACATTCCACTATCAAGAAGAACATGGCAAAGGAAGCAGGCAAACACACAGGACTTACAGCTTGCCACCCTCTAAAATACCCTTTTTCTACAGCTCATTGTTCAACTGACTGCAGACAGCATAATGAGATCTATGGTCCCTGTTAAAAATGTATAGCGACATGCTCTTCCCTCTCTGCCTCTCTCACCTGTTGAGTCCTTGCTAGGGTCAGCAGCAAGTGTAATGAGGCCTCTGTGAAGTGAAGGTTTTGTTTAACTCTCAGGCTGATCTCCAACGCAGCAAAGATAGTAGGAAGCACAGGGACTTTCCTAGTAATCTGTAACCAGTAGTCTCCATCTTCATCAACTTCACAGAGCTCCTTGGCCAGATGCAGACCCAGAACACACACCTGCAGTGACAAGGAAAGGAGAAACGTGCCATAGGCTTGACATGGGTACCAAGAAAACCCCAGAAGCATTTACTAACACAACCTAAAGCTGAATCATTCTCAGAATCATACATTAAGACATCTAGTATCCCCCAGATGACACCTGCACACTTCCTGGCTGTACCAGCAATCAGGATGCTGCTCTTTAGGACAGGCAGCAACAGCCAATTTCCCAGGCAGGGAGCAATTCTGAAACAAACTGCTGGAACTTCCTTTGAAGGTAGCAGGCTGGAAGGGAAAGCTGCTGCAAACATGCATGGACCTTTTGTCTAGGGAGAGGAAACAAGGCTGTAATGGAGCTGGACAGGTCCTTTACCCCATCTCGCTGGTCCTTGTGTTTCACTCGGGAGACCTCGTCTGTTTCCATGCTGTCCTTCTCGTCTGCAGCATCTCCCAGGGTCAGGCTGTGCCGAGTCTGATCAAAGAGTGCAATCACCTCATCTTGGAGTGTCTGACACACACACAGCACCAGCTGGGAGTACTGTGGGATCTCATTCACTGGGACAAAGACAGGGGGGACAACACTTAGCACACAACCCTTGTACTTAGGTTTTCAGTTTAACTGACAACATCACTGGGCCAAATCTCTTGGGGGTTAGTATTTATTCTGTTTTCATTTCAAAACCTACAAAACAGAGCAGGAGCAACTGTGACTAAGTCACATGGTAAACTCTAGGGAGGATATAAGAAGGGATTATTAGATGGTCATCTGGATAAAAAAACCCACATAGTTCTACCAAGAAGTCTCATAAACTCATAACATCCCAAAGCACAAATCAAGCACTGCTATGGAGAGATTATTCCATAACTGCTCATTACAGCATTTCCCACCCAATTCTCCAGACTGCTGCTATTGGCCCATGCAGACTGGGCACTGTCTATGTTCTCTGAATCCATATAAATACTATACTCCTAACAGAACCATGATGGAAATTGCACCCACCACCTTTTACCAGCATGACTGAAAAACAAATTCAACAGCAAAAGCACTGAAAAACTCAACCCTCTACTTTATATTTACTTTCTAAAATACATGGGCTTGCAGAGCCCAAGCAGTGGGACAAGGAATACACAGAAAGAGAAACCTCTCCACACCACAGCTGCCTTTGCTCAGATGCCACCTGAGGGCCTTCAAGTGCTACTGCAACATAAGATGCCCCACAAGTGACAGGAGTCAGTTCCAGGATGGTTTCTTTGGTTTGTAACAAACTGTACCATCAGACTTTCTTCTGCTGGGGCCTTTTGCTACCTCTAATAACAAATTCCTGACAGAATCTCAGCTCTACAGTCACCCTGTGAGGTAGCAGTACCAGGGTGTCCCTCCACACCTGCTGAGCCCTTTCCAAAAGCACATGCAACACTACCTTGTCTGTAACCAATGGATCAAACACAAAGGTGGTTGTTGGGGAAAGACAAGAGGAGGGAAGACGTGCACATACACATTCTGTGAGTGATAAACCTCACCTCCTTCTAAAACTAGCTAAAACCCACAAGGAAAAAGGTAGAGAAATCCCACAGGCTGGTGACCATATCCAGCATCCTGTACTGCTGCCGACATCAAACTCGCTTTTATCTCGGAAACACTCGAGTGTTAGGGTGGCCTCAGCCATGGCAGCCCTGCTCCTGACACTTGTACATACAACATCTCACCTTTCATCTCTTTCATTTGCAGAACAGTGATAAGAGCTGAGAACACTCTGGCTTTGGTTTTCTCCATCTGCTGGTCTGCCTGCAGAACTCCCTCCAGAATCTGCGTCAAGGAGTTTATGATTTTATCCACAGAACCCAACTCGCTGACAACAAAAAGGGAGAGCTCTTCAGATTAGACAAGGGCCCTCAGCAAATACACTGTCTTGACTGAGCTGTGTGGATTAGGACTTGTATGATCATATGATCCACACAAATAAAAGCAGTTCTTCCCAGCAGAGTTCAAGTCACCATGGATCTCACTGAAGACACCCCACAGTGAGGATGCAGGACTGAGCACCACAGAAGCTTCTGGGATACATTTTTCATAAGCAAACAGGAAGCCAAACCATAAATGTATTGCTACAAGAGATTTCAGCAACAACCCACAGACATCTGCCATCCCAAAAGAGAGTTCTATGGCAAGGCTTCAGTTTCCTCCCCAGGCCACTACAGAAATCTCACTAGAGCAAAACACTTCAATTTTTTATATCTGGCATTGACTAATAATTATCCAAACAAAACACCTACCTCTTCCACTGTTTGAGCAGGATCAGAAGAAGGGTACACAGCATAGAGCCCAGCTGCAAACAGGATCCTGACATGGGAACTAAGAGCTAAGAAGAAATACTGCAAGAGTTACATTTGCAGCAGTCACAATAAAGAACACTTCAGAAATCTTCAGCCCAGGGAACAGCACCAAATGCCCAGGCTTGTTCTCCAGCAGCTAGCAGCACTGAGGGAACCAGTCAGCACCCTCTGCAGCATCACTCAGTGATGACAAGAGTGACACAGACACAGCAAAGATCTGTAAGCAGCTCATCAGTTCTGGGAGAGGAACTTTGTTTCTGCCCAATTTCACAGGATCTACAAAACCTAGGATGGCAAACAGCTGCAGAAACACAACCCCTCCTAGTACAGAGAAGATGAGCAACTGGGACATTAAAGGACTGTCAGGAAGCATCACCTACCAAAACCTTGGTCCCATTTAGCACATCCAGAAACAACTGCTGATGGACTGCAGAATCAGTCAGGTGCATGATATCTGCCTACGATCCACAAAGACAGAGATCAATCAAGCACAACCAGAGAGGCACTTTCTTAGCAGTCTAACATCAGTCTAGCATCTTAATTTGTTACTTCAAGAATTCACTAAATCTCAGAGCTGCCAGATGAAGCAGTTTTACAGAGATCACAGAAGTATTACAACACTAACAGCTGAGAAGAAGTCAGCAATGACTAATGTCTCTAACAGTGCACCCCTGCCCCACTTGATTGAGTAAAATCTCTTCAGGATTACAGCATTACTTAGAATCACTAAAAGAATTAATTACAACCTCCCTCTCCTGCTCAGACAATGTGCTCATTGGGATCAAAGAGCAAGCACCATCTACTCTAAGCTCTTGCACTGCAGCTGTGCCAGCTTGTGTGGTAAGCATACACACAACAGAACTGAAATTAACAACAGTGGCTTCTCCATTACAGCTTCACTGGCCCTAAGTTGGCACTGTTTTACTCCAAAGGTTCACTTCAGACCAGCATGGGAGATACGAGGCAGCTCTTACATGGCTGGTAGAGATGATCAGCAGCATCCTCCAGGCCGAGATGAGCATCTGGTACTCTGGCAGAGGGGCACAGCTGCTGCCCTCGGTCTCTGCCACGTGACATGCCAGCAGCTTCACATACTCTGACCAGTAGGCAAAGCGGTTTTTGGTGGAGAAGTTCTTCAGAGTGTCTTTCAGGGACTGATCCAGTGAGCCCCTGACCAAACCAAGAGGAGAAGTTATTTTCCTTTATTCTTTGGTCAGAAAATACACTTCTTCTGAGACCCAGGTGAGAAAGCCAAGGACACAGCTTGCAAGTGAAGGTTATTCCACAGATCAGACCTGTGCAGGGAATCCCACTTTTTTGCATCAAATGTGAAGGAAAAACATGATCCCTGAAGAAAACTTGTGGGGTTTTTTTGTTTTGTTTTGTTTTTAAAGCAGAAATTGTTGTTAATCCTGATTTTCCAACATACTAAGGGCAGTTGTGTTCAGGAAAACAAAATGAACAGGAGAATACTACAGTGCTACTCAGCAATCACTGTAGCAGGTGCACTTAGCTTAGTTTACAATTAGTTTTAATAAATACTGCATATTCTTATTCCAAGATACAAGGAAAATACTAACATTCTCCCCAACAGGATGCAGGAAGACTGTAACATCTCTTTCTGCAACTGATGACTGCAAGAATCTCACAGGTCTGTCTTTATTTGTTTATCAATCTCTGTTCTCCCATGAACTTTGTCCCTCAGAGCCTATCAAGATTTAACACACCCATTTCAGATCATTAAAAAGTACAGGGATGAAGGAGAGACTACCAAAGACTCACTTGACAACATAATAGATCTCCAAACAGATGATTTTCATGATTAAGGCACAGGTATCCAAGACACTGAGCTATAAAGACAAAGAAAAAAAAAAAGAAAAAAGAAAAAAAAAAAAAGAAAAGTCTGAACACCTATCTGTACAGGACAAGTGGAGTTCTGATTCAGCTCTACCCATCCACTAGCACTGACTCATACTTCAGTTTGGCAGCAGCCTTGTTTCTCCCACAGCAGTAATAGTTATGACATTTGACCACGGACTGGTGGTGATAAGAATGCAGTGTTCAAAGCACCACTCCAAGTGAGAGCACAGGACTTTCATAACAAAGGGGAAAACTCCAAACTCCCACAGAAAGGAAGAGTAACAAGAGTCTAAACAGTTCCTCCTAGGCCTAAAAAGAGTTTCTTTTGCCAAACAGCACACAAGGTGTAGCATGCATACACTGCAGAGAGCACACCTTCCAGAGAGAGGTACCACAGACACGAGGTGGCATCTCTTTTTGTTTCACATGTGAATAAAGAGCAGAGAATTTCAAAGGACAGCTCCTGGCTGCACAGTCTCTGCAAAGCCAGAAAGCATTCACTTCATCTCCTGCCTGTGTTTAAACCACTTCATCATAGTCACTTCTGGAAAACTGCAAGCAGAGGGAAGAGCCACAAACCTAGAAGCCTTTTTACATGACTACCTTCATTTTGCTTGGATGTAACTCACCTCTGATGATTCTGAAGGTGGAGGAAGGGTCCCAAAGAGAGGACTGGTTAAATTTTCCCAAAACTTTGGCCTAAAAGACAGATACAAAAGAAAGATCAGTTATCTCCCCCATGCCACATGCCTAGCAGCATTCTGACTGTTCCAGACTTCATAGAGAATACGCTTTGGAAAACACAAGCTTATCTAGCTTTATATAAAAGAAACAGAAGGAAATACATTTGCTTCTAAATGTGCACAGAGGCTTCTCATCCTCCTCCCTGAGAGGCTAAGCTCAGAGCCCACACTGCACAGCCCTACCAGGGCACACAAAGCCTAAGGTGCAAATGCCCTAGAGAAGACTGATGAGCCAAAGAGAAGTGTTTTGGAAAAAGGGAAGGAAAATGCCTTGCAGGAAACCAGAACTCACTTTGTTGTCAGAACCAGCATGGCACTGTCCCGACGGTCCTGCCACAGAGCATGCAGGAAGGCAATGGCAGCGCGGTGCAGGAGGGGAGGGCACCAGTACCGCTCCTGTTGCTTGGAGTCTATCAGTTCTAAGACTACTTGGAGGCAGCTCCACTCCCCCAGGCTGAATTCCTACGGCAGGAAGAAACAAGAGAAGTTACATCACCACCGAAGCACTGTGCAGGCAGCTGTTAGAGCAGACTGCACTTGACTCCACTGGCACAGCAGCACCTCCACTAACTGCAGGGACAAGCTGCATCTCTCTTTCCATAATGCACATCAGGTTACATGCCAGAACTGCCAGGGCTTAGAGACCAGTGCCAGGAGACTGCTACCAATGCTGCAGTGAAAGACTAGCGAGCCCTCAGGTGAGTATCTGCTGTTCTACCTTTGACCCATCACTGCCATCCTTCACTTCCAAGTTCAGGAAGAGCTCAATGAGGCCAGGCTGTGTCTCCACCGCAACGGTGAGGAACTCCAGTATCATGACCTTGATTCGCATGTCCTCAATCTTGCTCTGCAGGCGCGTGAGGAAGGCATCCCGGATGGCAGCAGCATCACTGCCAAGGCAGGCGTACACAGACATGGGAGCAACCTGCAAAGGGAAACAAATGTCAGAAGCAACAAACAACCAGACTCCACAGGATGCTTCTTGCCTGTACAAAGGGTGATGTGCATTTCAAACTGAAACTCCAGAATATTCCATAGTCGATCAGTGAGCACGTTAGGGAGCTCCAAAGTTGCTGTTACTAAGCAGAAAGAAGCCTGCAAGATGATCCAAATTTCTCTAGGGTTATGACAAAACCGGGAAAGATGAAGAGAAAACATATCTGGAATAATGTTTCTTCAAATACATCAACTCAGAGCTGGCTTTATATGCTTCAATCCAACTGCAAATACATCCTCAGAAGGTTAGCAGCCAAAAGGAGGAAGTCTAAAAGGCAAACTTGAAAGCTCTTGGTAAAAACTTAGAATAGGATTCTCTTTTCAGTAAGATGCCGAAGTTGCAGTTACGAAGGTGTAGGAATTCTACTGAAGAGTGTGACTGGAGACAAACTGCTCAAAAAAAGTGGAAAGAGATCAACTGGAGGTGCAAATATTTTGCAGAAAAGGTGCCAAAGGTGAAGCCTCTCAGTGAGATGCTAAGTGACTCCTGGAGCAGCAGCAGATTGTGTTCAAACACAAAGGGCCCCTAACATGATGTTGAAGCTGCTCTACCTCTCAGCTTTCAGTCTGTACTGCCTTAAATTGACTTGCGGTAAGTTCCCTGATACAAAAAACCCTGAAGAAATTATCCTGAAAGAATTTCAGTGGGGGAATGAGGCACGAGGGGAGAGGCAAAGGGGCACTTGTGTGAGCCTGATCTCACCGTAGCGAGTCGTTTGAGCAGCTGGATGGCCAGGCGTGGGAGCGCAGGGTCATGCTTGTGGTAGATGTACTTGGCCAGGACTGCAATCAGATTGTTTCCATGAGCACCTGGAGAGAACACACTTAAAATCAAAGAGAAGAAACTGCAACAACACGCAACTATTTACCAAATAATGAGTTCACAGCAGAAGGTGAGAACTAGGCCAGTCCTCCAGAGAACAAGGCCTGGGCCCAGCCAGAGGCACCAATGGCAGCTGATTCAGTGTATTCTGTCGTTACAGCCATCCCATTACAAAGCAGCAAACAACAAGCCACGTCTGCCTGATACTCCAAAAGCCGTCCCAGAGGAGAAGAATGCCTCAGAGGAGGGAGAACAGGCCTTCTGCCATCGCTAGAAACCACTTTTTGGAGCCCTGAACTCTTAGCTACTGTTTGCAATGACACAATAGCAGAGCTGCCCAGGCTGCCCCCATGGGGAAGCACATACCATGCTGAGTCAGTGCCTGCTCCAGCGGAGACACCACGCTGGAGGGGGGCTTCAGCCGGATGACATTGTTGGTGACGGAGAACGCCAGCTTCACCGTCTGGATCAGCAACTGACCTTGGCCTTGGGACTCATCACTGTGTTGCCAAAAACACCAAAGCAAGGAATTGTGTTGACAGCTGACATTCAGCATTTGCTCAACATTCAAAGAGGAGATTTCCTACTCAGTCAGTTACAAGACATCTTTACTCAGACTGTCCTTTTGCCACACAACAGCTGCCAACACACAAACCCTCACACAGCCACAGAAAGCATTATCTACTCAGCACAGAGTTTTCAGCATCAAATAAAACAGCAGAAGAGCTTGACAACCTACTGTCACCTTTTTTTCCCCCCTCTATGGGATATAGAGATTTTAAATGTATTAAGGCAGAGGGAGAAACCTTTACAGAACCAATCTCACACAAATTACAGTGAACCAAACTGGAGAAGAGATAAAACTGTCTCTGTTTTTTTTCCCCCTAAGATTTTCCCTCTCACATAAACATTGTGGAGAGACATTAAAGCCAAAAAGGCTTCTGAAATAGGTCTCAATTCCTCCTCAATCTGGATTCCCTTCCAGACTTGTTTTGAAAGTAAAAAAACCACCAGACTTTATCAGCAACAACCTGCTAGAAACAACCACAAAGGAACTAAACAGGGCTCCTTCCTCCAGAGCACACAAGGCAGGCTGCCATGGAGAGCTGTATGCTGACCTCCGTCAAAGGCCATCAGAGCTACATTTCAAACTTCATTTGTCTCTTTCCTCTCACTACTGAAGTGAAACACTTGACTCACCTAGTAGACTGAGAGGCCATTACCATATCAATAGTGTCCACACCAATTCCCATGATGTTAATGACAGCTTGTCCTGCTTCAGTGTTGGCCAGGCTGAAGATGCACAAGGACTGGAGGCTGGGGGCACTGCTGTGACACACAAACCACACAGGACATCATCACTAGCAGCACTTGCAGTGTTTTCCCACCCAGCACTCAGAAAGCTACCACTAGGTAACCTCTCGATTTCCACAACCCCATTTACCCCTTCTTTATTCTCCCTTCTACTCCCTTCAGAGTGGATACACCACACAGGAAAGTGGATAGCAGTCTGTCCCCAGAAACCTATTTACTGTTTCCTCTTTCTTCACCAGGTATTCTGAAAACCAATGTGGTTTGCTCATTTTCTACCCTTCCTGCACTCAGTATCACTGAGGAGAGCTGAAGCCAGCATCACACAACCATGCCAGTTCACTTCTAGTCTGCATTCAAAAACTGAAACAAAATGAGAGTGACTCCTGCACTGCAAGCCAGGCTAGGGCAGATCTGAAATCCCTCATCAGCCTTACCTGCTGTGAGGATCCATTTCAGGGCACAGATTCAGTATTGCATGGATCAGCTGCAGAATCAGGCATCCTGAAAAAGGGACAACAGGACTCAGCTTTTGGGTTCCCAGTTCCTACTATATTCAAACAAATCACAGTATCTAGCAATACTGGTAGATGTACAAAGCAAATCCCAAATGGCTGCCAGAATTGAGACATTCTGCCTGAGGTGATCCTTTCCACCCCCTCCTGCTCCTTCTCACCCCTTCAGCAGCCTTACCAATCCTCTCTCTCACTCCATGGGAGTTGTAACGCCACTTGTGGTAATTTGGTAACATCTCCTTCAGGACAAACACAATGCAGGGCACCAGCCCCTGGGTCTGGGTGCTCCCAAGCTGTCCCTAGGAGGAACAGAAGCGTTACTCTTCCTCTTCTGGCTAAAAGGACAAGAAACCTTTAGCAGGAAGACACACCATGTCTCTAAGGCGTGAGACAGCTATCAAGCAGGGGGACAAGGATTTACAAGTGACTTTCCCATTCTTCTGTAGATCAGAGGAATCAAAAGGCTTGGAAAGAATCAAGAGAAAGCACAAACAGCAGCAGGGGAGGAAGTGTCAGCCAGCGGTTACTCAGAGAGCCACTGCACAGGAGATCAAGCTCAGGCATGGCTGTATTTCACCTTCCTACTGCAACAGCTTACAGCTGATTTCACATGCAGCCCTCTCCAGAAGCACTCACCCTGACAAGAGCTGTGATCAGGTTCAGGAAGGAGATGGTAACACTGTACTCGCCTTGGGGCTGTTCTATGCTCATCAATAGGTTTCCATAGCCCCCAGCATTCATTCCCTCTGCACTGTGAAACGAGCAAGAGGGTTTATTACATGAAGAACAGGACTCCCAGGAGAGTGACAGATGGCAGACACAGGTTTCACACTGGCACAGACTTCTTGGGACACCTTAGGAACAGGTTGGGAAAAATAAAAAAGGGTGGGAGGTGAATGCTGAGTACCTAAGGATGTGATTCATGCTGGACACTGGATTGGCCACAAATGGCAAGAACCCTGTATGGTGAAGGTCAGTCCAGACCTGCAAGAGAAAGAGTACAGATGTTCCCTCTCATTCACAGATATGCCTCCTACTTCTCCAACTCAACAAACCCAGGAGGTCACTCCCTCACCTTGGCTGGCATCCGAGCAGCCAGGACTGTCAAACAATTGACACAGGAAGCAATAACATCCACAGGGGGAGAGATTACAGTTGTTAGCCTACAAAAGAAAAACAGTATGCACAATATGCATCCAGAGTCTGCACTTCCAGTCTAGACTTGCCACCTCCCCCTCACACCTGAGTCAGACCCATTTACTGCAAGAGGCAAGGCAGTAATTACGCAGCAGAACATCAACTGCCAGGCAGTTAACAGAGAGAAGAGTTAATAAATACAGCTGTTTGAACTCCTAGAATTTACTGCTCAAATGGTATGTTTTATTCCCCTTTTGGGTAAATATAACCACCAGTAAAAACTGCCTTTCAACAGGTGAAACTGCACAGCACTCAGGAAAGCAGTGGAAGCCCTAAGCAGTATAGCCAACAGCCTTGAGCGCTGAACCAGCCCTGGGGAGTTCAAGCACTGAGACACTTTCTTGCAAAGCTCTTGGTAAAAGGAGCAATTAGCCATTCCTGCAGCTCACTACATCTTCCCAGCTACCTCTGCTGTTAGTGACTACCTGTCACTCAGTGACTTACCTCTGCAAGAGCATGTAGATTCGTGATGTGATGGGCAGAAGGCAATCTGCTACTGATACATCAGTGCTGATGACTTTATGAACCAGATCTATTATTGGCTTGACCCTCTGGCAATGCTGAATCACATCTGGGTAAAGAAAACTAATACTAGAATGCAAAATCATCCTTAAGCAGTAACCAAATCTGGAACAATGCGTTAATCTTAGCACACATCCCCGTGACTATTCCCCACACCAGAACCCATTTATCTATCACAGCTTCTCCCTCATCAAAACTTTACCTAATCTCCCTAGCTGCTCTTGGCCTGTTGCAGGGAATTTCACAGCACTTTCTGGAAAAGTGTTCCACACCCTTTCAAAGCATCCACAGCTTTCAAACCTACTACAAAGCTCAAACTGACAGCCATTAACAATTACCTACTCTCTTTCACACTCCCGTCTTATCTCACCTGCTGTTGATACCACATGGAGCAACATCTCAATCTCACAGGTGAAGAGAGTCCAGCTGCTGTAGGAATACTCCCACCTCACCAGGTAAGCCCGATCATCCAGCATCACCTGGCCCACCGTGCCCTGGGGGATCCGCAGGTTGGTTTGTCCCAGTCCTGAAGATTGCAGCAGGTGAAATGCAGTCACAAACCAGTCAGAAGACAGATAAAGAACTAAATTCCCCAAAGCATTTCAACAAGAAAAGGTCAAGAGCAGCTTTCTTACCAAGAGGATAGAGCAGCTTTGGAGCCTGCCTTCGCCAAAGGGTGCCATCTTCATGAGAGATCACATCAGGAGGCTTGTGCTTGTAGAGCTCGATATAGAAGGACATTTTATCCAGGAAACTGTACACCTGTGTACAGAGAGCTTCAACAACACAGCCAAACAGCCAGACCTTCTTAAAAATTAACCAGCCTGCTCATTTACAGGAACAGGCAAGTCTTCTTGGCAGGCACAATATCCTTCTAATACACCCACCCCACCAAAACATTATTAGAGAGCCCAGGTGTCCAGACAAGTCTTGTCTAATGAAGCAGATGAGTAAACCACAACCTGAAACTAAGCAGTATCTTAATCTCCAACCACCAGAGCTGCAAACAGTGTCCTGCAACACCACATGACTACAAAGGAGCCCTGGCCACTCTTCTTTGACAAAAGCTTAACGTCTGTTATCTAAGACTGCAGCTGAGATCGGCAGACATACTGGAAAGCATCACACAGCACTATCACATAGCCTTTATCCCTGTCTTGAAATAAACCACCTCCCAAACACTGAGAGATCCCGTACCTTCTTTGCAGTAGATTTATCAGACACAAGGGCTTGGAGCAGCTGAAGGAGAGGAGTAAGAAGATGGGGGAACATCCCACAGACGCTGTCCAGGATAATACCCAGACCTGCAGTAGGCTCCTGGTGGTGGAAACACAAGAGAAATGTCTTATTACTAAATAGAATGCTAGGATGGTCCCAGTACAGCACAAGGATACAGTTCCTTCTAAAGCTGTTACAGTTAACATTAATCATGCACGAAGGTATCACTGCAGCCCTTGCAGACTAAAGCATGAGGCAGTGTGCAAGTACGAGGCAGAAGTTGGACTGGAATGCACTACACAGCATCCTAATTCTGTGACAACAACAAAAATAAGCATGATGCTTTTGCCAGCAGTTAGTTCAATTCTTGCAACCCCAGCCCTGGTTTAACTATCACCTATATTAAAACTTGTGCCAGTATCCTTCAAGAGTAAAGCCAAGGCTGTACCTAAAAGGCAGGAAAGGGCAAAAGTGAATCAAAAATACACACAAACACTAGCTCCTCCGGCCCTCCCAGGAACTAAGGAAATACAATCAGTCTGCTCCTTCCCTAAAAGGGGATCTCTTCTCAGCTTTTAGTCATAAGCAAGGTGGGTCAAAGAGGTTGCCAACATGCTCACCGTCTTCCAGAAGAGCTGAGGAATGCTGGAAGCTGCCAGAACTTCACAGGCAGCATCAATTATATCCTACAAAGGAACAGAGGATGGAGAAAACAAAAGTGACTTTACACAGGAGGATTACATCCCAACCAAGGTCTGCCACATCTTTGGAATTTAAGCTTCCATGCTCACCAGCCAAGATGTAAGTAATTCCTCCAGCCAAACCAGAAACACCCAACACAGCCAAACCCACACAGAGCCAGCATAAAGCCATGCTCTCCTCATGAAGGGACTGGCCTGGACAAACATGCCCACTACATCTGCAAAGGACTAGATGATGTGTTCTCAGACTGGGAAATGGAGATGATACTATTTCCATTGCTTTGGAAATAACACATCCAACAGTTACTTTCAAATCCATGTGACCTGAAGTGCAAAGTGTGCTCTTTCATTATTAATCAGCCAGTCTGCAGAGGTGTTTACTCCCTTTGCATTGTGTAAATGCAGCAGGAGAAACAGCAAATCACTCTTTCAGACCTAAGCCACATACAGTTCGCAGTCGTACATGCAGGAATACAATTTAACAAAAGTAATTAGCATCACTAGCATTAGGAGAGGTTCTTTTAAATGAGGGAACCCATGCAATGAGCCTTGAACACTCACCTGCTGATTGCCCAGTGTGTGCAACTCCAGTGATGTCAGGACAAAGGAAAGAAGTCCATAAACACACATACAAGCTGTGCTGGCAGTGCACTGCAAAGAAAGAACGCACCAAGCCATTATGGGGAAGACTGCAAACTGCAGAGCACACTGCAACTTTCAACACCTCCTTGCTGCAGTCAGCAGAGAGGAGCAAAACAGGAAGCAGTCACTAGTTAATTCCATCAAAATGAGAAATCTTGCCACTACTACCACCATTAGAAATGTCTTCCAAACATCAACAGTGTTACAGAAACAAACGCCAGTGCTACAGAAGTCAAAAGGATTTGCTTTCATTGGTTCCTGCCTACAAAGTTGTTTCTTCTCATACACAGACACAGTGCAGAGTTAAATCAGTACCCAAGCTCCACAATGGCAGGCACACTTATGGAGGCAAATCAACAAGTGTGATTAAATGCAGTCTGTTCTGCTCCAAAGACATGTAGCTCCTCAACTTACAAAGGCCTGCTTTTTCTTTTTAATTCTGTGGGCATTAAGATCTGCTTCCTTTCAACTTGGTCTCTGATCTTCACAGCAAGAAGGCAAGGTGATAAAACACGCTTTACTGCATACTCTGCTTAAACCCGGAGCTAGTCTGAAAGAATGTTGACTCAAAACCATCCACTTCCTATCATACCTTACATCAACAGCAGTTAAAAACCTCCACGAGCTTACATACATGATGACAAAAAACTCACATTCTTCCCCCCACTGCTGAGGGATCGCAGCAGCCTTGTCAGATACTGGAAAATGTTCAGCTGGATAGCAGTGCTGCCCATCCTCCTGATGATACTGGCTGACCCCTCTGGGTTTATGGTGTGACGGAGCAGAGCCCAGGCCAGGAGAACAGGGGCATGATGTGAGACATCCCCTAACTGCAGCAGCTGACTGTCCATCTCCTGCAGAGAGGCAAGACCAAAACACAGTAACTGACATCTTCTGAAAGAGGATGATGCTTGGCAAGCATGCAGCTCTCTTGCTAAGAGTCACCTTTCCCTACAGGGCAGCATTTCACACAGCTGACCAAACTGTATGCTTGCAGCCTTGCTCTGCTTTTCTGCAGGGTTTACTGACTTGGAATTGGTCTAACCTCAGATGTTCTCTGTTCTAAAAGCCCTGACACTACAAATCTTTTGTTCCAGTCCCTTCTGTAAACTTCACAGACTACTTCTTTGCACACATCTTTCTTTAGAGGAAGACCCAGAACAACTAAGGAAGTAAGAGGGAGAGAGGAATTAATTTAGTTCTTCTTAGCCCCAGAATGTTATGTGGATGCTAGTTCCTGCACTTGGTCAACAAACTCAAGTATCAGAAACTTATAATATTTAAACAGCACTGCTTGGGCAATCACAGCAAGTTCTGTACTACTAGGCCTGAGGAGTTATTCTGCCACTGCTTTACCTGGTGGATGTGCTCATTTTTGGCTAACTTGTGCTCCTCTGTCCTGTCATCCAAAGCACGCTCATGGAGGGAGTCAATTTCCATGCCCTCCACCAGAATGAGAGCACTGAAGTAGCTACAGGCAAGAGAAGAATAAAACAAGCAGGTCAGAAGCTTTCTGTAAGAATTCTCTCTACTTCGCAACCACTCCTTCACTTTGCCACAAACATCCAAAGTGACCATAAAAGCTATTTTGCCTTCACCACAGTAAGCTTAGCTTGAAACTCTGGTGATTTTAAGAGGCAGCGGCATGAATTATAAATGCTTTTTCCAGAGGAAAAGAACTGCTTTTCTCTGTGTTCGCTTCACAAACATTCACGACACTTACCCAATGCGATCCACCAGGTAATCCATGCTCTCATCTACCAAGTGTCTGTTGGTTTGTCTAGTGCCAAATCCCTGTTCTTTGAACATCTTTGCAAATGCCAGCAGCTCATCAGGTGCCATTTCAAAGTATGCATAGTAGAGGAAGATGACTTCCAGGAGCATGGACTGTTCACGGAGGCATTGCACAAACCAACGGGAAACCTGGCGTTCTGTCTGCACAAGGAGAAGCCCTAGCATCAGATGTTGCTGAAAGCTGGGAAGTGCTGAAGCATTTCAACAGCTGCTGTAGCCAGTGGTTTGTACCAATGACAAAGAGAGCCACTACAAATATGGAATGTGCTGATGCAGACAGACTGTGAGCAACTCCACAGAAAAGGACTTGTGAGCCTAGGGCTATCTGTGGATTGGTTACAAGCAGCAATACATTCCATGCAGCCCTCTCTGTTTCTGAGCAACGTTCTCAGAGAACATCTTCTTGGGCCAGGAGAAACATCCTTCCTAACTGCATCTGCACATACACATAAGGAGAGACCTTTTAAGTTTGATAAATAACAGCAAGAAACCAAATACCATGAGATTCCCATGTGTCTCCCACGTAGGAGCCTCTGCCCTGTACAGCGCTTCGAACTGCTGCCGGTAGTTAGGAACCAGCTCCTTGTCCAACTTCTCAACACACTGGAAGTACTGTGCCTTCAAAAACAGAGAGATCAACTTCTCACATGCACAACTCTGTGCTTCTTGCAGTCACAAGTGGACAAGTGCTAGACAGCATTACATATGACACATTCAGCACCCCCCCCCAAGCAGCACAGCCAGCAGAGGTTCCTGCACTCACTGTGTACGGGTGTCTCTCGTCCTGGAAATACGTCAGCAGGTGGAGCACGCAGCGCAGGACACAGATCCTCTCCTCATAGTAATAGTCAGCCAGCTGTGGACATACAGGGTCATCAACAGCCATGTGGTACTGCCTCCAACTCCCATACACTGGGAGGCCTTCATCACAAGAATCATAGAATCACCAGAGTTGGAAGGGACCTTAAAGATCATCTCATTCCAACTCCCCTGCCTGGCAGAGACACCTCCCACTAGATCAGGTTGCCCACAGCCCCATTCAGCCTGGCCTTAAAAGCTTCCAGGGATGAGGCTTCCACAGCCTCTCTGGGCAACCTTTTCCAGTGTCTCCCCACCCTAACAGTGAAGAACTTCCTCCCAATGTCTAATCTAAATCTCCCCTCCTCTAGTTTGCATCCCCTAGTCCTATCACTACCTGACCTCCTAAACAGTCCCTCCCCAGCTTTCTTGTAGCCCCCTTCAGATTCTGGAAGGCCACAAGAAGCTCTCCTGGGAGCCTTCTCCTCTCCAGACTGAACAACCCCAACTCTCTCAGCCTGTCCTCATAGCAGAGGTGCTCCAGGCCTCTGATCATTCTCCTGGCCCCTCTCTGGCCTCGCTCCAGCACGTCTGTATCTTTCCTGTGATAGAGGCATACAGTGCTCAAGCACTACTAGGGATGGAGTTGCCACTAAGCAGTTTCTAAGTTACCAAAAAACCCACTTAATTAACTTTACAGAACTCAATAAACCATGCCCACGGGGACATGTCTGTCATGACACTGCTCAGGGAGAAAAGCTGGAAAAGAAAAGCAAGAAGAGAGAGGGAGATGATCTCTCATTCCTCATCCCTATCAACCTCTGTCAGGTAGGATGAGGATGGTCACCAGTCTCCAGAGCTGTCACTTCAGACACAGAACTAAGAGCTTTGGAAAGGAAGGGCACATACATCTGCCCAGACAAATTCCTTGATGTTAAGGCTAACATCTCCCTCCTGGAGAAACTATAAACACTGTTCAAAGCTATGGGCACATTCCTCTGTTTTAGAGGCACCTTCTAAATGCTTTACTTCATATGAAGGAATACTTCAGCATTTTCTGGATCCACAGAAACTTGATCTCTGTTAACAGATCTTTTTGACAACAAATACAAATGGAAATGACTAACCTTCAACATCAGAGCCTGACTCTGCCTTTCATCCTGAAGAACTGTCTGTAAGCAAAAGACAACAAAATAAAGATCTCCTGCAGAAACTTCTCCAGACAAAATACATATTCACAACACAAATGAAATAAAAGACAACTTTTCTTTCCAATTCTTATGGAAAATCAGATTTCCACAGCACAAAGCCAAAACACTAATTTTTCACTATGTATTTGTTCTTCATCTCCACACCCTCTTCCTTCACAGATCTGTAGCTTTCCTGATTCCTGCAGCAGAGAGAGGAGCTGAGAAGGAAGAGGAACTAGGAAGTTAGACCTGGATATGTGCTATCACATTTCCTTGAAGAGGCACTTGAGCATCTTGGGTTCAGAGAAGAAAAGCTACAAAGCCATTTCCAATATGCATCAACAAACTGTTGGTATGAAGGAAAGGTGTGGAGTAAATAGAACAAAAATGGGAGGTACAGACCTTCAGGGAGTCCCTTGTTCCTCTGTAATCCTCCTGAAGATAACACTGTAACAACTGCACACTCTGCTCCTCATCCAGACCCTGAAAAAAGAAAGGAGAGATGCTCTGCCATTAATAAAAGGCAACTGAATTCATTAACTATGGAGATTCTCTCCCAGTATTCAGGTAGCTCTTCTCTTCAAAACAAGTGATTTCCAAAACATGCCAAAGCACATCTTTTGCATCAGGCAGACTGCTGCTTTAGCCAGCTCCTGCTTAAAGCAGAATACACAAGGTCTGACAGCCCTTCAGTGTAGCCAGCTGAAACTCAGCCAAAGGACCCTAGCAGTCATTCAAAGAAGGGCACTGTCACCAGCACTTCCGGCCTGAAGAAACACAACCTCCCAGGTAAACAAACACTATTTTCAAGCATGGTAACTGACTGAAGGGACATCAGTTTCTAGCTGAGCAGTTTCAGATGTCTTGAAAGAACCCAAGAGAGACCAAAAGCAGGGGACAGCTTCTGAAAAGCAAAGACCTCTGCAGCAGGAAGGGATGTTACAGAAAAGCCACAGCACCTCCAGGTCACAAATCACTGCTGAAAAGTTTAAGCTACAGCCTCAACATGTGCTTCTAACAGCCTTTAGGTTATTTTGAACTGAAAGGCACTGAAGTTTGCCTCTATTCAAGACCAATAATCTTGCTTAAAGATCAGAATCCCAGTAACAATGCAGTCCAAGTGTAGGGAAGAAAAATAACCAGATAGCACCTTCACTCACCAAAAACTTGCTGACCCTCAGACCCAACTCTTTTAGTGGAGCAGCTACATCTTTATCAGCTTTTATTTTTTCTGCTGAAGTTGTACTAAAGAGAACAGAAAGTGTAGTCATTACAAATGCAGCAATCCCATGGAATGAACTAAACAGGCTTAATTTCACACTTCTCAGTTTCTGTAGTTTAAACTCAACATTTGCTTTTCCCTCAGTGGCCTTTCAATGTTTCATACAACATTCTGTAACATTCCCACCAGACAAAACTCAGTATTACTATATGAAATGTGGGCTGTATTCATTCCACCTCTGCCACTGAGGGAACCTGAATATCCTTCTGGTATGATCTAGTGTCAGGATCAATTCTCCACAGGCTGCATATTTGAGTATGATCACTGCAGCTCAGCAAAGGCAAGGGTTAAGAGCTACCCAACATCAGTAATGACAGCAGAAGCTGCTGTTGCCTCTTTCTGCTCTCTATTTCACATCCAAAAATGTTATGTGGATTAAGTACTTTCTCTTGCTACTCCTCTCCTGAAACCTCAAGTCATGAAAGAGAGCAGAAATCTGTTATCAGAAAGAAATATTCAATGCTGCTTCTATTTTTTAGGAGAGCCCAGCCCAGAGGTCGGTTTCTAAGATCAGGCCACCACTCTACCTTGGTGGTTTGTAGTATGAGAGTCCTTCCAACAGCCTCTGCCAGTGCTTGTTCAACTCTGCCGCAATCTGTGCCTGGAAAGGAAACCAAACCCTCCTGAACAGACTCCTCTGTGACCCCTGAGACCAGACCTGCTAGACTTCAGCAAAGAACTGCCACCAGCACACAGATACAGGAACAACACAAGGGTCTGTGACTCAGACTGACTGAGGGTGTGCTGCTGCACCAGACAGCTCGCTGTCCTGTCTAACTGGGAAGGGAGAGGAAGCAGGAGGCAATGGGCTGTGTTCAGAAACATCTGGGCAAATGGTGGAAAGCACAGGCTCTGTCCCTGAAAACAAGGATGCAGGCTGTACTGCTCGGAATGCCACTGGCCAGCCAGCCTGGAAAGCAGCACTGGTAGTTCACTCCAGAAAGGGAACCACCTTTTCACACAGACCCTTCCAGGCCGCTCATGAAGCAGCTATAAACAGGGAGTGGAAGAATAAACAAGTACTGGAGACAGAGGAACAAAAATC
Organism: Galbula dea; assembly: GCA_013399015.1. Classification (NCBI taxonomy): domain Eukaryota; kingdom Metazoa; phylum Chordata; class Aves; order Piciformes; family Galbulidae; genus Galbula; species Galbula dea. The sequence goes on along the minus strand of VWZX01009101.1, from coordinate 479,841 downwards.
ACTCTGAGGAAGAGGGGGAAAAACAGCAGAACATATTTTCTCTAACATTCAAAGAGGTGCACAAATGAAGTATTTGGCCATGGAGTCCATCCAGTGATGGGCAAACCTTCTGACAAGACACAGACTTACTGGTTCTCTTAAAGCTGATCTGCCCAGAAGAATTGTCCATAATTCTCTGCTGCTCCTGTAAACAGAGGGAAAAGGCAGAGTATTTTAATGATGAACACTATTTCAGGCTTCCATTTAGCTTACATCTTTTCAAACCTGCAATTAACTCAGAGGGAATCACATTGCAATATAAAAGAAGAACTAATCTAAGGAACATTAGTTTTTAGCTGACCAGTTTCAGATATCCTGGAAGAACCCAGGAAAGATCCAAAGAAGGTGACAACTGACATAGCAAGACCTGCAAATTCCTATCAAAGCAGCATCACACTTAGATCTGTTTACTAGCTCAGTCTGCTTTTGCTACTTGGATGCTGAGGTCAGTAAATGAAATTACACTGCAATACTCTATTCAGTTGCATTCAGTGCTCTCCTCCAAACTTACTCTGAACATTCATCCTCCACTCTAAGTGGAACACTGAGCTTGGTGAAATGAAAAACTACACCACCTTACATGAAGTGGAATGATTTGCTGTAGGCCTTCAGAACAGTTGCCCTCGGCTTCTTGTTTCCACACAAGAACTCTGGGAAAAAGCCAACCTACACCATAAGCTATTGCAGATCAAACCCTGCTCCTAGCCCATACATCCAGAAAAACAAGTCTCCCTACAACAGTTCTGAAAAGATATGTTTGTCAAAAAGGGTATTTCAGGAACTTAGAAAATAGCCATTCGTTAGCAATATAAGGAGTTAAACACCACAGCTCCCCACACAAAGACTGTCTACAAAAGTGACAACAGTCACTAACTTCTTTTTAGAATAGCATCATCAAAATAACTCACTGTGGCAGTGAAAGTCCTCAGCACCTTCCCACACACAGTGCCACTCAAACGAACGACAACAACTATTATTTCCCGTATGCTTGTCAACGTAATTTCTACCTGCTAATTCCCTGGTAGTTAGGTGCACCTCTTCCTGCATAACCTAATGAACCTCTCCTGACTCGGTCTGCAACCAGCTATGCGGGCGCAGTCTCTCCAGGACTCTCCAGCCGAAAGGCCACAGAATTTTACCAAGAATTACTCTGAGCAGCAGCCTGGCAGAGCCAACCTTCGACTTTTCATTCCCAAACAGACCACGGTTTGTTGCCAGTTCATTAGACTCCAAGACAGCTAAGGAAGGAAAGCTCTCTTTAGGCGACCACTTCTAACGGTCGTGTTCTTCTCCCCATTAGGGCTTACAGACATCCATTTAATAAAAATTAAGTCATTAGGAACACTCCAGAGTGTGAAAACGTTATAATAAACGCCAAGAAAAAGCGTTCGGGACAAGGGAAGGCAGAGACCTAGAGTGCTCACTGAACTGGGGATTCATTGAAGTTTCCTTTACACACCTTCCTAGCTTCTCTTTTTATTTCATACTGGCAAAGAGCAGTGCGCAAGGTGAGGGTTAACCCCTGAAGGTTCTGCTCTTCCCCAGAGCAGCTCTAACCGACCCCTCCGCAAACCGAGGCTTCGGCTCCGCCAGAGCCAAGCTTCTGCGGAGTCCTAGCAAACGTTTCACCTCTCACCACAGGGCTGCTGTGTTCTTGCTGAACAAACCAAACACAAAACCGCCACGGCCGATTGAGGACAAGAGACCTGAGCTCGCCGGTGGCGGGGGGTGGTGCCTGAGGGGNTCCTCCCGCGCCGCCGTCACGTGGTGCAGCTTTGCCCCGTCCCCGGCTCGCGCCGCGCCATTGGGTCATGTGACAGCTGCAACGCCAAGATGGCGGCGCCCCGGGATGTGAGTCCGCGATGGGATCCCGCGCTTTGGGGAGGGGTTGGGAAGGCTGCAGCTCCTCGGCGGGACCAGGGGTTCGCCCGGGCAGAGCCTTCGAGCGGATCTGAGACCTTCTGGGGGCTGGTACGGTCAGGGATCCCCGCAGCGGGCTCTGCCCCGCCGCAGCTTCCTGGTAGCGAAGGCTGATCTGCGAGGAGGTATAGAGCGGCAGGGGAAGGACAGGGCGATGGAAGGCCTTAGCGCTGCGGAGGGCACGGAGGAAAGAGGAAGAGGCAGGTGCTGCAGCGAGGCGAGGGCTACCGGGCGTTTGGGAGCAGTCAGCAAGAAGCTTCCCCAACCAGAGCAGCTGGATGCAGATCACGGAAAATGCTTAGTCCAGCTTGAAACTGGGGGAGATGGCTCCCGTTCGGTGTGTGAGAGCGCTGAGGGGCTCCACGACACCCTGGAAGAAGGTGTGGAGGGAGGAACTGCAGCAGGCACAAGAAAATGAAATCATTCAGCAGTGAACTGTATCGTGTTGAGAGTTCACAGGTCAGTGGTTCTCAAAGCTGCAGCATACGGTAGGAGATTCTCCCTTGTCCCTAGCCCAGCTGGCAGGCTGCCTGACAGGGGACTCTGGGACGTGTCGTTACTGATGCAAGAGCTGGGTTGCACCAGACTGAGTGGAAGGTCTTTTTCAGTTTGGCTTATGCAGCATTTCTTAAATAAGCCTTAAGCTTTGCCCTCCCCTGTGCTCAGAACAAGGAGTGGGACCTCAAAGTCAGTATTGTCATAGCCAGATATTGCCCATGCCAGTTCTGTTTTATTGACCATGTGATTAATTCTTCTCCTGTTCTGTTTAAAACTGAATTGTGGTGGCTAAAAGATTACACTTGGCCTGACCTAGCTGTATAGCAACAGTAAATGCAATGAAGTTGTTTGGCAATCAGATGTTTCAGGCAATACAAATAAGGATGCCAAAAGGCAATCCCTTCATAATTAAGAGGTTTTGGTACAAAGTCATAAATAACCTGTGTGTTGACTTTAGCAGTGGGCATATAACTATTGGTTTAAATTGAGCTTAAGAACAAGCCAGCTGTGGGAAAGTTTTACCTGTTCTAGTAGATGCTTTAGTTGTTTCTTCTCTTCTCTTCTCTTTCTAAATAGGAATTACAGTAGGATGAAAGGGAACTCTTCCTAATGAACAACTACTGAGCACATCGGGACGCCTGAGAAGGATTTTGAAAGCTTGAGGCACGTTGGACTGCAATCATGTTCAACAAGCCAGTGCTGGCAGAATCCCTGATCGTGTTCATCATCGTCCTCTTTGTGCACGCAGTGGTGTGGGATCGGTACTCCTGGTGCGCCCTCGCTCTCGCCCTCCAGGCTTTCTACGCGCAGTTCAAATGGGATCATCTGCTCCAGCTAGGTGGCGCCGTGTTCCAGTTCCGCACGGCGGCCAACAGTGGCCTCCTGCCGGCTAGCATGGTCACCCCCTTGCTGGGGATAGTGATGAAGCAGAGGTGCAAGGCTGCTGGCATTGTGTACTTCGAACGTTTCGGCATAGTTGTGGCTTCCACTGGCATGTTGGTTGCTCTCTTTCTGTCCGTGATCGCGGTTGGCATCACCAAACCTGTGCCAACCAACACTTGCATACTAACTGGTGTTGCTGGCAGTATAATTATCTATACCATGAAGCACTCTTTGACTGTTGCAGAAGTGATAGAGGTCCTAGAAGTCCTGCTGATTTTTGTCTACCTCAGTATGATCTTGCTGTACTTGCTGCCTCGATGTTTTACTCCGGGAGAAGCGTTACTGGTTCTCGAGGGTGTAAGTTTTGTTCTCAATCAGCTCATTAAACGCTCCCTGAATATAGTCGAGGGCAGAGGTGATCCCATAGACTTCTTCCTTCTGGTAGCAGTTGTTGGAGTTGTTCTTCTTGGGCTTTTCTTCACTGTGCTCTTCATTTTCATGGATTCGGGGACGTGGATCTCCTCCGTGTTTTTCCACATGATGACAGCAGTCCTGGGCTTAGGGGTCATCATGCCGTGGCTGTACCGACTGATCCAGAGGAACCCTTTGTTCTGGCTGCTCCAGTTTCTGTTTCAGACACAGACGAGAGTTTACCTTCTTGTCTATTGGACCTTTTTGGCTGCTTCAGCATGTGGCATAGTTTTCTACCAGAATGCTAAGAGATCATCTGAGTCTAAAAAGCACCAGGCTTCCACAGTAACCAGGAAGTATTTCCATTTCATTGTTGTAGCTACTTATGTTCCTGGACTGATTTACGACCGCCAGCTCCTCTACGTCGCTGCAGTCCTGTGTCTGGCAGCCTTTATCTTCTTGGAGTACATCCGCTACTTCAGGATCAAACCCTTGGGCCAAGCCCTGAGGCGTCTGCTGTCTCTCTTCTTGGATGAAAGAGACAGTGGACCTCTGATCCTGACTCATATTTATCTCCTCCTTGGCATGTCCCTCCCAGTGTGGTTGTTCCCCAGATCTTGTGCTCCCAAAGGTACCTTGTCTGGGGCAGGAGCACTGGTCCCCTATTCAGGGGTACTGGCAGTAGGGGTGGGAGACACTATGGCCTCCCTTTTTGGCAGCACAATGGGGGAAATCAAATGGCCAGGAACCAAGAAGACCTTTGAAGGGACAATGACAGCTATTTTTGCTCAGATCATTGCTGTGGCTCTTATTCTGATCTTTGACAGCAGTGTCAATCTGAACTCCAGCTATGCCTGGATTCTGGCATCTGTGAGCTTGGTTTCTCTACTGGAAGCTTATACTACCCAGATCGATAATCTGCTGTTGCCTCTCTACCTCCATATAATGTTGATGGCATAGAAGCATTTCCAGGAACAGAGGCTTCTCCCTTTCTAGAGAGAAGTGGTAACAGAATATGCACCATAATGAGAGCTCAGAGCTGATCTGAACACTGCTTTGGGTACAGCAGTTAAACTGTTAAAATGAAAGAGACACATTTGAAGTAAAGCTTTGGGTTTGGTCTTGTTTTCTTTCCCCCTGTTTAAACCAGCATGAGTTGCTTTATGTTCTCACAGGAACACGAGTGATAAAAAAGCACTTGTGTGTAATAATCCAATTTAAGTTTCTTCTGGGTCCTCAGAGGCAAAGAAGTAGAGGAAGAAGAGGTAAGTCAACTAGAGGGGAGAAGGAAAATGAGCAAACCTCCCAGAGGTATCAGAGCCAAAAGTTGCTCTGCTGTCCCGAGTCCTGTCTCGGATTGCTGAGGACGTGAGCTCCTCGTTCCTGTGGAAGCACCATTGACGGCATGGCTTATGGTGGCCACACAGAGGGAGGCTGCCTGCCCACGCATCTCCAGCCACCACCACCAAGAGCTATGCTGATGCATGAGCACAGCTTCACACTCAGTAACTACAATAGCTAAGTTTATCCAGGGTGAGGGGAGGCTTGGGTGTAAGGAGTGGCTATTCCGAGCAGCAATAACAAGGGGGCTGTAGTTCTAGCCCTGAAGGTTTATGCAATGAGAAGAATAGTTTATCTTTTTCAAGATTTTAATCTCTAAATTCACTTGGTATAATATTGATTACAGGGGAAAAGCTGAGCAGAGTCACCGAAAAAACTCACTGCACATTCATCAGAGAAACTCTGTGTGTGTCAATAAACTCTTCTAATGCTGTTGCAGTTTCTGCTTTTCTGAGCTGGTCCCAGTCAAGGTGCAAAGGCCTTCAGTGGTCTGTTCTCAAGAATGTAAAATCTTCCTTACCAGAAGGGCTGAGTGACTACTCTCATGCCCTTGCTGTAGCAGAAGCTTTTCTAATGCAGGTGTATTCAGCTGTGTCTCATTCGGAGAAGAGGATGAATTAATCTTGAGAGCTGATCTAGTGAAAGCCCATCAAAAAGGAATATTGATCAGCTATTGACTCCAGAAGCCAATCACTAGCTTCAACTGTAGAGTGATGGAAAAGGCAGTTCAGGAGTTGGCTGGAGCCTAGGAAGTAAGGAAGAGATAAAAACAAAAATTCAGAGGCTGTTCCAGTTCTGCAGGTGTGAAACCAGTGCTGAGGCACTACAACAGAAACTGTGACGTGCAGGACCACCCGCAGACATTTAGCCTGATTAGAGCATTGGAGAGGCTGGCTTCCTCAGCTGCTCGCTGGGATGGTGACCTTACCAGTTCTCTTGGCTCCAGCTGGTGTCCTTGGCCTCCATCACGTGGAAGGTGAAGACATGGCGGGAACGCTGCGAGCTGTTGCGCTCGCTCTTGTGAACAACCTCTCCGTGGATGAGCACCAGCCCACCTGCATGGCAGAGAGCTCTTGTCAAACCGAGGGCTAGCCTTAAAATAGAAGGGAAGCTGAAAGTGTTAAAACACAAGTGTTTCCTGAGCTGTGAAGCAGACCTGTTTGGGGAGGCTCTTACCTTTCCTTACAGGCAGAGGTACGAACTGGCTGCCGTCATAGGCTCGCTCGGACCCTACAAACTCCACACACCTGCAGGTGCCTGGAGCTGCACGAACCATTCTTCGGGTGATTCCACCTGCAAATCCACACAAGATGCAAGCACATGTAGAGATGCACATCCTGCACAGCAGAGGAGCCATATCTGTGCTTCAGTTTAGAGTACAGTCAACTTTTTCCCTAGTAACTTGGGTGGGTTTTTCACTCAGCAGAGTGATGATTTTCCAGTGGCAGAAACTGATTAACAGCCACCTTTTGTTTGCCCTTCTGTACGCTGCAGCACAGCCCTTCAGGAACAGACATAGTCATACACTCATGCAAAGCCAACCTTTGGTCCATTTCTCCTTTCTACAGGAGCATAAACTGCAACCGGAGTGCAGCTGACTCCGGAGTTCATGAGGGATGAGTGCCTTACTGAAGAGCACCATGACTCCCCTCACGGGGTGAATGCTTAAGTGAGCAAAACTTTAAAGCCAATTACTGAGTCCTAGAGGTAGTGAAAAGCAGAAAGCTGTGCTGGTAACCCAACAGTGGCAACACAGAGAGCAACAGCCACTGCTCACAGCAGCCACTTTGTGAGTCTGCTGATCTGATTTTGTCTGTCGTCCCCTGGCTGTTCTCCAGCGGTTTGGATAGTGTCCAGATGGTCCTTGCATAGACTTGGAGGCTTTCCTTCTTTACTGAAATTCCAACCAATATTTGACAGCTGTGTGCGTGGAAGAGGACTTTTATTCTCCTTACACAGGACTAAAAATGTTACTGGCCAGGGCAAAACAGGGGATCTCTGTGAAGGGCATGTAACCTGCAAAAGAAAGTTTTGTGAGTGGATGGGGAAAAACCCCAAGCAAAACAGTGTAAGCTCTCAGTGTTTCCTACTCTGGAAGGCAAAAGGAGGATTTTTACTCTTTGCAGCCCAGATCACACCTGATGAACATTTTCAAGGCTGCAGTCAGAACTGTGGAAGGAAAACAAACATACAGCAACCACCTGTTCCACTGCAGGAAGAAAGGACCCAGTGGCTTTAGATCTCCTGTATACTGAAGTTCTAAATCTTGGTGGGCTGACAAGGAAAAATCAGAGTCCTGCAGAGGAAGCTTCTGAAATAATACTGAAGTGAAAAGAAACGATTCAGGAGCAGCTGTATTGAGCATCCCCTTAACAGGCTCTGGAGTCAATAAACATTGAGGACTGTCCTTCCTCACCCCACTGCCTGCATTTTTTGTTTCTAGGCTAGCTATCAAGTTAAAATCAATCACAGCCACATCTGCCACCTGTTGTTATTTAAAATGTTGTTCTCTTGGACTGGGGATGGACTGGTGGCCAAGAGCAAAGCGAAGCAGTCAATAACTGGCTAAAGAACTGAATTGCTGAAGGCTGTAGATTTGACAGCAGCACAGGGGGAGATCCTTGCAGTAACTGAAGCTGCCCTTTCAGCCAACACAAGCACAGTGTGTTTCTGCAGTGCTTCTGCAGCCCCTGTGAGCTGCAGAGCACAGCACAGTCTGTGCTACCCTCCACCAGGACGAGGGAGCATGTTTCACAGCACACATCAAACCACCATGACTCTTACTGGTGTGAGAGCCAGGAATGAACCACAAGCAGCCATTCTCCTGTGTAGCATCCTCCAGGGCGATCCAGAAGCCCAGGATCCTGCCCAGAGGCTCTGTGTACAGGAAGGTGGCATCCTGGTGTGGGGTCACTGCAAGGGGACACAGGTGTTAGGGTCTGTCAGTGCCTGAGGAATGCAGTACCCTAGGAGGACAGTAGGGTCTTGCCCCCCGACCTCTTGCCTTGCCCTTCCACCTGTCACACGCAACGGACTCTACACAGAAACCCCACCTTCCAGCCCACTGGAAGTGCGAAAGCAGCTCTTGGTTCAAGCTGCACATGATGCAGACATTTCTGGAAAATGTGGCTGCTTTCCAATGAATTTAAGAAGGTTTGGAGCAAAAAACTCCGAGGCTGGAGCCTAATACTGATCCTTTTTCCTAGTAACATTCCTCTCCTAAAGGAGAATCACCTGCAGTGCAAGAGAGAGGACAGAATCTCACCTTCACCACCAATGCCAGGTTGCTGCAAGGAGAGAAAGGCCACATGTGAAGAGAAAAGTTTCACAGCTTCCCACCTAGCAGGGTCTTATTTCTTGAGTGCAGGACAACTCTAATGACTGTACCTTGAAGATGTACATGCTCTGCACCACTACTGGTCTCTCAAGGCCTAGTTTTCTTCCCAACTCCTGCAAGAAAGCTCTCCAAGATTTATATTTGCTGTTTGCTGCAGACTATAAAGCATTATTCTTTGAAGGTAACTGGATTTCCTTTTAATGATAAAAACACTATCCTTGGGAGGCTAGAAAGTTAAGATTAATACTCCACAACTAATTTTTGTTCCCCAGACCACTCTAGGGAACTGTAACAGCTCACCTGCACCTTGGGGGAGTGGGTGATTTGCTTGAAGACAGGATCATAGGCATGTAAAGCTGAGGGGAGATAAAAGGCTCAGACTAAGAGGTCATTAACAGAAGGGAGCTTGGCAGCTCTCAAGGATGAGCTGCAGAGACAACAGCAACAGTTACCAGGAGGACACAGGACTGGATCCAGCAGGGGCTGCTCCTAAGCAAGCGATGAGGCAAGACTCGACCCAAAGGAGTAGTTATAACAATAAATAAGATTCAAGAAGCCTTTTGAATTGTTAAGTCAGCAGAACCTACAGCTCTTTTCACTTTGCCTGGGGAAAAGCTGAAGTATAACAGAATGGGGGGGAGGGGGAGGGTGTTTCTCTGAGAAAACCAAAGAACTGAGAACTCTCTCTACTGAATTTCTAACTTCAGTGAAGTTTAATCTGAACACATGCCCTATGTTTAGGCAGGCAGTGAATCCTGCTCTGGTTTTCCACATACTGTTTTAAAACAAAAGGGATCAAAACCTAAGTCCAGTAGCTGAGAGAGAGAAAACAGGTCAAACAAATCAGTAAGGGTAAGGAAAAGGTGCTGGTGACACTCAAGGACAGAGGACAGCTTCAGCTTTGGCAGCTGGGACACAGAAGAGAGTTTGATCTGTACTGAATGTGACCACTCTTAGGTGGTACACTTGTCCAAGCAGTCTCTTACACAAAACAGACAAGGGCTGAAGTCCAGATTTTCACATGTCAGTGACTCTGAGCTATGCAGAGCTGACAAAATCCCTTAGAAGGGTTTTTTTTCTGAAAAGGATCCTAACAGAAGGTTTTTAAGTCCTTTGACAGCAGAGTGAGGGGCAGCATGGAGAGAACTGCAGAGACAGTGACAGACTCACGTGTAGTAGTGAAGAATTTAATGCAGAAACCCAGAGCAAAGCAGCCCAGGGTGGCAAAGACAGGATCTGTGTGGCCACAATGGCAAAAGGAGTGAGGTTTCATGCAGTCATCCTCAGGAGGCACAGAGAAGCAAGAGGGAAGACGTCACTTCTCAGAGAGGTTTCAACTCAGATGGACAAGATGGTTTATAGCAAGTAGGTCTGGAGAAATCCTCATGTCTGAAAACCACATCCCTTTTGCCCATCCCTCTCAAAACTCAAACCCTGTAAACATACCATGGCCAATCTTGCTGATGGATTTCTCCTTTGGAATTAGAAAGTTACCTGCAAAACAAAACCCAGAATTTAACATTGTTTGCAAAGCAGGAATTGTCCCCAGAGCTGGCAACTAGTCCCTGAACCCTCACTCGGCCTTCTCCTGTCCCCTCCCTGGGGCTAACTCAGGCCAGGGCTTACCTCTCTCATCCAAAACACCTTTCTCAAAGAAGAATCTAATCTTGTCTCCACTGGTTAGGAAATAATCCGAGCTGCCCTGCCAGAAATAAAAGCCCAGTGAAGACAGGACCCTTGTGAAACATATTAACCTTGGATCAAAGCATTAATACTCACCTGCATCTTTTTCCCATCAAGTTGCAGCATAAACAAAAGAGTCAACAGAAGTCACTGATAAAAAGGCTTTCCACAATGCTAAGGATCTTGTGATTGATTAGAACTTCACAAGAACCTCTCACAGAGGCCACCCTTGCTTTTCTTTTGCTGGCTGCCTGGAAAATAACCTATTTTCTGTCTGCAGAACAAGCACAAAGTGATCTGCAGCAGCGTTTGTGGCTGTCAAGGGCAATAGCTGCAGGAGCTGGAAGCACAGCAGAGCCACATGCACCCTCCTGCCTCACCCCACCAGGCATCTGCAGAAAGCTGGGGAGCAAATGCCTCTCACAGTGTTATGCTCAGTTAGAAGAGTGGTGTTCCCCCCTCGAGTGAACCCGAAGCAGCTACTTGCCTTCTCCCTTGCTCTGACAGGGACAGTCCTGTCCTCCTGGTACCTGTGCCTGGAGCTGCTCCTCCTGCCTGGTGGAGAACTCGGTGCGGCACTCTGGAGGCACTTCCATCTCTGCTATGATTCTCTCAATCTGGCTCCTCATGCTGTCACACTCCTCTGGGCTGAAAAAGTCCTCCAGGACAAGGAAGCCATCCTCGTGGAACTGGAAGAGACAAGGTGACTGCTCTCCTCCAGAGCCCTCTGGGGAAGCAACACAAAGCAAGAGAACACAGCTGGGGTCCTTTGCTGTGCCTCAGCTCCCTATGGAAAGCAGCTCAGCTCCAGCTCTGGAGCTGGACAACCTGCTCCTCATTTTTAGTTGCAGGCCAGGTTTCTACTGTAAAAATACCGCCCATTCACAGGTTTAGATGCCATGGAGTCAAGAACAGCATATCTCAACCCTTCAGCCCACAAAGCAGAGAAGATATCATTGCTAGAGCCTTTAGTGGCTTAAGGCTATCTTATCTGAGATGCACAACCAGCAGCTATTAAATGACAAAGCCTGCTAACACAGACAGGGCAGGCAGACACCCAGACACCAAAGACTCAGGCTCCTTTGCACGCTGGAAAGTGTCTTCTCTAAGGGAAAAACCCCTGGGTGGTTTCTCACAGCTGACTACACTATCCCTTACAAAATGAACTCTGCTGCACTCCTGTTCTTTATATAGCACCCTGGAGATTATCCTGTGCCAGGCAGAGTCTGAGCTCACAGATGAGAGCTGAGCAGCAGGTACAGAAAGGCACTAGAGAAATTCCTCCAAGAGCTCTGCAGGACAAGCTGCCTTCCAGAAGAGTTTGTAGCCATGACAGGGTCCTCACACACCCAAATGAATGCAGTACAAGAAGCTAAGAATAGGAAGTGCTTGTAAAGCAGATCTTTGCTAGATCTGATCCCAGGTTAACCAGCAGTGCCTGTATCTAACGAGTAGTGTCACCTGCCTGCGCCACAGACACGCTCCTTCCTTCCCGAGGTGTGGCTCCTTACCTTTTGTATCTGATGCTGAGTTACAGATGCCATCGGGGCGAGAGCTCCCAGGATCCCCCCGGCAGCACCAGGATGCCACCCGGGCTCTGCAGCACTCCCTTCCTCCTCACGTGATCTGTTTCCCAGCATGTGATAGCAGCAAGCTCTGGGCAGCTGGACTCTGCACAGCCACCGAGCTGCCTCTCATGGAGCTGTGTCCCCATCTCTGGCCATTTCAGGGCTGCAGAGTTCTCCTTTGGCTCTCAGTGCTACTTAAAGGGCACAAAAGTGTTCTGCTCAAGTGCAGAAACTGGAGTAGCTTCTTAACTCCAAGGAGTAATCATTGTTTTAATTAATGTCCTAGATTTAAAAACAGAGCAGTTAAGCTGGTAAATGCAGTGGCAGAGTAAGATAAGGGAATTAATATTCAAGACAAAAAGGTCTAAAAGGTTTGAAACAAATGTGAAGCTCAGGCAGTTCAGGCTCTTGCAGAGCCCTTTTTGCTCAGTCACAGAATCACAGAATTGTTTTGGTTGGGAAAGACACTCCCATGCCACCCCTCAGCCCCCTCTATGCTCCCTCCCTCAGTCATTATGTCACTTACTTCTCATCCCCAGTCCTTTTTTCCTCAGCAGTTTAAACACATCACCTTCCCCACCTCCCACCTGCACGCAGGATGACTTCAGGAGCTGCTTTGGTTCACACACACAACAGTAAACCACAGCCTTCCTGCTGTGGGGAGTGCTTCCAGCAATTCCAACAGCAGATCACAGCACACAAGTACTGGAAGGTAACTGACTGCATGGACTGGGAGAGGCAGCACATCTTGTTTACAAGAGCATTCACCCGTGCCTGTCCTCAGGAGTCCTCCAGTTCTTTGCCACTGTTGTCGTTTTGCTAGATGTGCTCTTACTTTGAGGCTTAACAAGCCCTTTTCAGCAAAAGAAAAGCCACCCCCACCCCACAATGCCCAAAAAAGTCAGAGTGGAGGAGGTCATCTCTATAAATAGCTTCTCCTCCTGCAAGTTTAAACAAGGAAGGTGGAAAGTACTTGGACAACACTGGGAAATGACTTCCCCCTCCCTTGTCCTTCCCTTGCTCCTGCTCCCAGAGCCCTTTCGCAGACCATTAAACGTTTCCTCCTGCCAGCCCCACAGGGAAACTGCACTTCTGGCAAGCTCCATCGGAGGCTGCCAAAGCCCTTCCCATGTCTGCATGGGAGGTACAGAAGCCAGTGACATCTGAACAAGGACAGACCTGCAGCAGACACAGCACAAGAGTTTCAAATGTCTTCTTGACTGGCACGATTATCCTCATTTCCTCCTCAATGAGAGCTCTTTGGAGCCACTTCTCCAGAACCAGTTTAAGCAGCTCCACAGCCTCACCAAGCCTGATGCTGCTGGAGCTGTCATGGTTATTAGGTAAGAAAAAATCCCAGCTAGATGTTGTATCACCTCTCCTGAAGCCTCCCACATGACCCACAAGTGACAATATTTTATGAGAAAGAGCAGAGGAACAAGAGGACATAATGAGTGTTTAAACTGCATGAAGTATTTAAAATGGCATCACTACTTGAATACTTCTGTTTCCCCTGGGTTGCCACTCCTTCCTTCCAAGGCACCAGAGGCCTCAGAAATGCAGTACTTTTCCCTCAAGAGAATTCTCATTGCCATCAACAGGTAAGAACAAGACAGTTATTGTCTTCAAACATTGGCAAGGAAAAAAGCTTCTGGTGCAGAAGAGCTGGAGGATCTTACCAGAACAGAACCAACGCTATTCCAGCTGCCTCTTGCATCCACTGTGAGCTACACAGAAAACTTGAGTTACCAGTATTAAAAGTTCTTTTCCAACAAAGACAGATCAGTTCTTTGCCATTGGGCTTTTTCCCCATCTCTGTGCTGAAGTCCTGCAGGAATCCAGCAAGCACCAGTTCTCTTTGCTGGTAACTTTCACCCCTCCCTTTCCCTCCGCTATTCAGAGAGCTGGTAAACCCCTGCCAAAGAGAGCTGCAGTCCAAGTGAGCCTTAGATGACAATGGGCACTTTGTCCTCCTCTTTCTTGGTTCAGCCCTGCTAAGCATTCACTAAAGCCCACCAGTGCCAAGAGGCAGCATCACAAGCTAGCACCCTCCACCTGATCCACAGCCTGCTCCCATCTGCTGCCTCCCAAGCGGGGCCAACGCCACCGTGGCCAAGCAGTCTGGGACAAAGGAAGCCAGGGAAGGCAAAACCCAAGAGAAACACCTTTCTATGCAGTGAACCAGCTGCACATGCTCAAACTGTCTTTCAAAGTTACAGGCTGATTCTCCAGAAGACATCATGAACGTGCTCAGTCAGGACAGACACTGCCTGCCAGTTTCCAGCTGCAGAAGCCGGGGAGTGGGCAGACAGCACAGAAACACTTGACTGGTTTGGCACCAGCAGCTGACTGAGGGCACTATTGCTGTGGCAGGAGGCAGTCTTCTCCAACAACTTCAGTGCCTATCCCTCTCCTAGGGAAGGAGAGTGCAACACACATTTGGAAAAGCCAGCTGAGTTCCTACAGGTCTGTGCAGACAACACTGCCAACAGCCTGATCTTGGGCAAGGGAAATGGTTTCAGCCAAGTGATGGTGACATGCACAAGGCAGACCAGGCTCATCCTCGAGCAGGACTTCCCTTCCTGTACTTCTACTGTTTGCCTATTCATACAAGGAATGCCATAATCCACAGGGACTCATGTGATGAGTCAAAGAACCCAATAATCCGAGACAATAGCTGGAATTATTAACATCTGTCTTCTGCAAGCAAGATGGTGAAAGGCTCAAGTGCCTCTGCAGACAGAACACTTAAAAGAAAGCAGACATAAAAGGGAAATGCAAATTAGAAATGAAAACTTTTATTCCATTGAAGTGTCCAGTCTTACAAGTCAGTCAGAGGAAACAAGAGCAGTGCTTAAGGGGGAGGTGCTGTTGATCTGCTGCCCCAGCAACCCCATCCCAAGTGAGTGTCATGATTCCGTGTTACATCAAGTCACAGGCCTCAGATGCCAAACCACAACCCTGCTCCTGCCTTCACAAACTGGGAGTGAGCAATGTTTCAGCCACGAGTAGTGTCTTGCTTAAATGGACATGTTCGTCAGCAGTAAAAGATGACTCAGGCTCATTAGCCTCCTTCTCATTACATCTCCTCTAGAAAAGCTTGCCCCATTGTTCAGTAAAGTTCCCGTGAAGGAGACAGAGGGAGGAAGGGAAGGGTAAGTCCAGAAGTCCTGAACTGAGCCCCTCTCTCTGTGAACTCACACTGTGTTCACCTCTGCTGTTGGGGCCCAGCAGTTCAAACAGCCACTTCTGAAAAGGGATTTTGGACATGAGGCTTCTGGAGGATTTCCTACTGCCCAAGCAGTTGGGTGTTAACCTGCCACTGCAGCTGTAGAGATGGAGGGAGAAAGCTCTGAGGCAAACAACACTCTTGCCCTGTTCCAGCACTGTCAGAATGCAGGTAGGACAGAAAACTGGCTCTGTTTTGGCACATGATTAGTAAAACTAAGGCTCCACTGTGCAGCCAAACAGTGGGGGAAAATATTCCTATTAAAATGCAATGAGAAAGAGAGTGAAGTTTAAGCAATAGTTTTCCTAGTTAGCATTCCCACAGCCCTACCTCTGGTAAGGTTTCAGAGTAGATGACGCTGCTGTTCATGCTGTGACAATGCCGTTTGTCAGTGAGAAGTCATGCCGAAAGTTAAGAAATCTCTCTGTGGTTGAAAGAAAAACAAGCAGAGGGAAGAGCCAGCACCAGGCAGAGGCTGACAAACCCCTGGAGGAGCCAGTCCCTCCGTGGAGAAGTTACATTCATGTACCTCCGGAGAAGGCACAGTTACTAATGAGAAAAGAGTTACCGCTCCCCTGAAAGAGGACTAAAATAACAAAAAATCCAAAAAACACAAACCATGAGAGTCCCTTTCCAAAGCAGAGAAAAGGCAAGGAAAGGAAGCAAGGTCACAGCTGTTGATTTAATAACAGCTGACACTTTTCCCATACACCTCATCCTCTCTAAAGGATGTGTTATTGTTCTCAAGTTTCCTAGAAACATGTTAGAGAGGGGAAAAAACCCAAACCACACAAGCAACAACAGAGGACCTGAGCGTGGTTCAGCAACAAAGCCACTTAATACTACTTATGGTAATGAACACCAAGAACTTCGCAATGGAGTGAGCTATGTGGAGAGTACAAATGGCAGCAAGAAAACAATTCAAAATGAGGTAGGATATTATCAGGAAGTGACAATTGATACCAAAGAACAGCACATGATGAAAGATACCTCTAAGAGCTGTTTAACCATCCAGACTGGCTGAGTGAACCAGCTCCAGCTGCTGAATTAACTGGGGACAAAATCATAAACCAGAAAAGGAACAGCTGTAGCTAAGATTGCACTGCAGTTCCAGACGCAGCAAGATTTAACACATGGCAGGTTTAGGAATCCTTGCCTCTGAGCTGGTCCAAAAGAATGAGTTGCAACTTACTACTTTTTGGGGTGTTTAGCAGGAAAGGTAGAATTCCGTGTCACCAACCTTCAGTCCTAACACCAGATGAGTATGCTTGTGATCTACAGGGGTTCCAAGAACTCATCCAGCTCAGGAGTGCTATAAGGAAGCAGCAGGTTTGAATTCAAGTTGTATGGTTTAGCAGCTATAAATAACCTGGTTTGCTGTTCCTAGAGTGCTCTGAGAGGCCTGGCAGGAGAACACCACACTGAACAGACTGTTAATTGTCTGCTTAAGTTGAACCTTTTCTTCCTGAATGCATGGATCTGTGGCAGAAACAAGACCACTAAACCTCAGTTTGATGGAAACTTAAAAGGAAAAGGTGTAACATACACTGACTGAATACCTGCAAGTGAGGAAGCTCATCCCTCCACCACCAAGCCACCCAGACAAGTGGATGTGGATGATTCGCTCTGCAGTGGGCTGAGCGTCGCAGGAGTCCTGAGCAGTGAACACCTCCAGGACCTCATGGTTTAGACCCTGTTCTGGAAGTTCTAAAGCTTCTTCCATCTCATCACACCAGAGTGATATTCTGGAATCAGTATCTAATTGAAGGAAGACCAAGAAGCACAAATCAGGAGCAAGTCATACATATTGCTGTATTCCAGAGTGGCCAGGTGTTTTTGGGCCACCTGTGTTTCTGGTACAAGAACCCAAACTGCTCGTCCCAATTTTGGCATACAGGAAGTTATCTCAAGCCCTGGCAGCCATGACTGAAACAATTGAGCTTAAAACATTGTAAGAGCAGCAAAATCCTAGTGTTCTCATGCATGATCAAGAGTGCTTTGTCTTACAGTTGCTTTGCAGGCCTCAGGTATAGGGCAGCTTCTCCTCAGCAGGCAGCAGGAGAGTAGCTCTGATCTGATCAGAAATTAGAGAGAGTCTCTCACTTTGGACAGAAAAGCCTGTTGTCCACGTGTCTGATGGACTCAGCACTGAGATACACAGCAGTTCAGGAGGCTTGCTAGCTTCTAGAAGCACTGCAGCATACATTCAGGAGCTGCTTATAGAAACTCCTAGCAAACCAGTGTGAAGTTCAGTTAGAATAACTAGGACCACAACTAGAATCCAGAGTCCAAGCACTCATCTATGATGGCCTAGACTTACAGAAGAAATCTCCGCTCCTGTGAGCTAGGTCAAAACCCTGTCAGCTACTTTGCCCTTTCAGTTCCCTGTGTAAAAGCCACGTGCTGTAAATCAGTTACCTAGTGGCCTTGAGTACGAAACAGAGCTCCAGTCTCTGCCCAGTAGCCATTACTCTATCCCTAGCACTATCTTAGACACAGAGCAAGGAAAAAACCCAGTGTTTCCTTCACAATCCAAACAGCTCCAACACTCACATCAAGGAACTGCCTGGAAAACAGTATTACTGCAGCTGAGCCTGAAGAAGCACTAAGCAATTTATGCCCTCACTGTTGATCCAAAATGCTTGGGCAAACAGAGTACAATCCAAGAGGCATCAGATGGACATACCCCATGCTTTCAGCAGTGGCCCCAATTCTAACACAACTTCAAGACACTAACCCTGTTAGAAGCAAGAAGAGCTTTTACAGTGCCTTGCCTTCCAGATAAAGAGATTTAATTACACTATTCCCTGGACTACTTAAACTTTTCATAATTAATGGATTAAGGAGGCAGAATTTACATCTTTCTTAAAAGCAGTTTTATGAATAGATAACCTGGATTGTAATGTAGCTTTATTTAAGCATCTGAACATCATCAAATCCAGAGCCCAGTTAACATTGTTCATTATTTCAGCATGATTAGTGTATATATTTCATATCTTACATCTGATGAAGAAAGCCACAGCATGCCTTAATGCCTCAACATCCAAGGGATCTCCAGGGTTTGCTAAGCCAGGGCACTCCCTATAGCAGCTTGCCAGGAGCTGCTCTGAAGATGGCTGCAGCTTCCCCTCCGTGCACACAGGAGGCCTCCAACCTTCTCATGCCTCAGCTTGCAGCACTCCACATTGGAGTCAACCTGTTGGTCTGATGCAGAATATTACAGCCAGGACCTGCATGTCCTCAAGTCTCCTTTTCCTTCTGATTGAAAAGAGCAGACTTAGGGTGTATGGCAGGCCCACCTTAACCACCCCACCTCAGGGAAGTGATTGTCAGTAGCTATCAGAAGTTATCTACCTCTGCCAGTGCAGAAGGTTGGGGTTTTTTTGTCAAACAATACCAAACAGGTCAGACTTGTTTCAGTAAAGCCTGCTCTGTCCCAGGGATCTGGAGGAGCTCAGTCCATGGAGGATTCTCATACTGCTCCTTAACACTGAGGGTATGATAAGGGGAAGAAATAGGAAAACAGGTTTCTCTTCCAGCACCAAGTCCAACCAGCAACAGCCTCTCAACTAGGTCAAGAGGTGCCACAGGAACTGACAGCTGTTAAAGTGAGGAGGACAAGAGAAAAGAACAATTAAGCAGCTCTGTAAATTGCACTCATGAAAAACACTGGGAAAGCATGTAACAACTTAAGAGGGGGGCAGGAGGTGCAAAGAAAACCCAACTGTTTCTCTGCAGTAACATCACCAAACCCAGGAGACACCCTGACACACTAGTTTATGTTCATACTTGATATGTGGCAAAATACCAGAAATTTAAAAGTAGCTTAAAAAATAAACTTTAAAAGCCAGATCCTGAAGCACCTTGATGCTTCCAGGAGAGCAGATCAGACAGTCTGACTGCTTTGTATCCAGATCTTTCTCCCACTTGCACTATAATCACCCATTCCAGAACAGGCTAAAGCTCTGGAATTATGTCAGTTAGTGCCTCCAGCAGACCAGCTGGATCATGGTGCTATGTGCTCTACTCATCAGCACAAGTGAATTGAAACTGCTAAAATAGTGCAATTTTAAAGAAGCAGATAGAGTCTGGGGGGTTGGTTCCTTCTCCGGGGGCACAGGAGAAGGTGTGAAGTGCAAAGGGGAAAGACAGCTGGTAAAAAAAAAAAAAGAAAAGATCCTGCATTCAAGCTGATGTCTGAGAGAAGTTTATCCCTCAAATCCTAATGCCAGCATCCAGATAAAACCAGCTGTCTGTATCCCATCCCACCCCATGTGGGACCTCACTGACTGGATCTCCGAGTCACAGAGGAACAGCACCAGGTGTCACTGGCATCTGTACCTGGCTAGCAAGTGTTCAGGAGTCCCTTGATCTCTGCTTGCAGGACACTGGACATTCTCACTCCCTGACATGTACAAGCCCCATTTGGAGCAATGCAGCAATCCCCACATTTCATTTTCCCCTCCATTCAAAGGTCATTTCTTCTCACCAGCACCATCCACCTCACCTCACTTCCTGTCCAGAAGAACAGCAACACCTCTTACTCCCACTGGCCCTTGCTGAGAGGCCAACTAATCTGTCCTCATCCTCATCCTGATCCCAAGCTTCCCCCATCCTGCATCTGAGGCAAGAAGCCACCTCATTCAGAGTCATTTTTGTTCAGGGACTGCTTGGCTAGTCTGGTAGTGATTGAGGGGGAGAAAAGGGAGGATCTGGGGAAAAGGGGGCTGGAATGGCCTTGTGTGTCCTTCTAGTTAGTCAGAGGCTTTCCCCTTTCTTCAGGGGTTCAAGCTTGCTCTTTGTCTGCCCTCCACAGCCGCTCTTTGACTTCCAAGGGCAGTGTGTTGAACAGGTCCTCCTCCACCACAAGGCCGCTGCGTTTCAGCAGAGGGCACTCTCCCAGCTCCACAGGCAGGCACTCCAGGCGGTTCCCTCGCAGCTCTATCTGGGACAGGTTCGTCAGCTCTCCGACCCGGGACGGCAGTGACTGCAGCACATTGTTTCCCAGGTTCAAGGTTCTCAGCTTCCTGCACTGGAACAGCTCTGGTGGGAGACTCTCAATCTGGGGAATTAAAACAAAGAAAGAAGAAATCAATCACAGGCAAAGTCACCAGCAAACAAGACGTATGCTCATACCAGACCAACGAGCCCACACAGTGCTTGGAGGCTCACAGAGCATTGTTTTCAGTCATCCACTTCTCAGCAGGAGATCCTGCTTTCCACTGTAAGGACTGTCCCCAAAGCAAGAGCCACTACACGATGAGTGTATGGACTCCTCTGCAGACACTCTACTGCATTACTTACAAAACATCACTAGTGATGGTGGCTACAGCAGAACACACCAGAGCAAAGCCTGCTCCAGCCTTCCTGTGGCATTAGTGGGGCTTTTTTTCAGAGAGAAATGGGTGGTGCACACTGCACTGCAGAAGATGGAGCTGCCTCTAATTCCTTGCCATCCAAGAGACACTCCACCCCAAGACAGCAGAAGATATTGTGCAGATTAACCCTCAGGAAGCTGTGCTAGGAAGGTTGCCAGAAGAAAAACTGTACAGAACTATCTGAGTTCTGAACAGCAGCTTAAGAATCTTCAAGACTCCCTCATCTTTGGTCAATGCCACCCTCAGAAACCACCCATATCAGCCCCACTGGCCTCCCGAAAATATTCTGGCTTTTAACTTAATAGGAAGCAATGTGTGTACACCATGAGGCTCACCAGAGGTTAAGCCATCCACAGACAGATGCAGAGCCATCCAGACTGCCCGTGCTAGGAGAACTGAGTGAGCATCTACCAACCTGGGACAGCTGAACAGCTGTTGCTTGTCTGCCATCACCATTCAGCAGCACACCACAGGCTCCAACTTTCAGACACTAACTCCGAAAACGCTGGCTGGAGTTTTAGGAACCCTGTGCAACACTGAACTGCATCAGCAATTCAATACTTGATTTGAGAGCACTTCTGTGAAAAGCCAGATCATACTGGAGCTGCTCTGCCTCTCACAGGCAATCTGACAGCAGTCAGTTAGGAATACAACTTGCCAACAGCAGCCAGGATCTTGATGTACGACGGTGAAAACTAGGACTGCTGCAGGACAATTCTGCTGCATGTTCCCAGAAGAACCCAGAAGCCAGTAATTAGATCTGTCTGCAATTTGCAGTTATGTTAGAGCCTTTTGCAACTTCTGGTGCGAATAAACTCCAAGAGAAAAAGAGCCTCCCAAGAATTTGCAGACAGCATGAATGAATGAAAGGCTTCACAAGCCATTCAGCTCAGCCTCTCACTGCAGAACGAGGGCTGCTGGAATCAGGGCTTGTCCCTGGAGTTATCTGCAATGTTCTGCCTTAGATAAACCACTCAGAGAGAAACAAAAGCCTGAGAACTTAACTCAAACGGCAGTGCCAGGAGCATTTCACACAGCACTGCATCGTGTTTAACCACACAGATAACAGAAGTGCCAGGGTTGCTTTCAGTGGCACAGGAAGGGTCAGCTCATTGCCCACTTACCCTGTTGGCTGTCACAGCTAGATTCTGCAGGTTCTGAAGAAGTCCAACGTCTGGTGGTATGGAAGTCAAGTTGTTATGGCTGAGATCCAAATACCGAAGCTTGCGACAGTAGAACAGCTGGGTAGGAATCTTCTCTATCTTGTTGCGGTTCAGGTACAGACGCTCCAGGTTAGTCAGGTTGCCTATCTGCATGGGGATGTAGGCAATGTGGTTGTACCACAGTTTAAGGCAAGTGAGACGATGCAAGTGCTGGAAGCTGATAATTTCCTCAATGGTCTTTAGGTTATTGTCCTTCAGGTCTATCTCCTGCAGATTGTGGAGGCTGAAGATAGAGTGAGGAATGCGTTCCAGGTCACAACGGATCAGCTCAAGCTCTGTCAGATTGACCATTTTCTTAAGGCTGTTAAGAACAATGAGCTTGGTGCCCTCATTGTTGATGGAAAGCTTCTGAAGATGAACACCAACATCCGTCACCACCTGCGGCAGCTTGGTGAGGTTACTCTTCAACCTCAACACCTTCAGCCTCTTCAGCTCCCTCAAGCCATCTATCACAATGTACCGGTTGTTTTCAGCACTCAAATTCCCTGTCAGATGAAGCTCCTCCAGTGTCTTCAGGCTATAAATCCAAAGAGGAATCTCCTTGATGTCTGTGAACTTGATGTGGAGAGATTTCAGATTCTCCCTCAAGAAGGCAAGGGCTGGAGCCTCAATTTTGGCAGCTGTGTGGTAGAGCCACAGCTCCTTAAGGCTAGTGAGCTGAGCAATGCTTGGGGGAATAGTGACATCAGGGATGAGCTCCAGCTTCAAGACCTCCAGCTCAATGAGGTCAAAGACTGTGTCAGGAATGCCACTCAACATGAAAAGATGCAATTCCAGCTTATCCTGGGAGTTCTTGGTGATCCTCTGGCGCAGCTTCTCCAAAGTCCACTCATTGTTGAGGTTCAGCTGCCTCAGTTTGTTCTCGCTCACCTCTGACAGAAAGACAGCAAAGCGCTTTGAGTAGAGCGGGTCATACTGATCGATCAGGTGGAGCATAAAGGCAAAGTCATTCTTCACGTCTGGGATGTCGCTGTAACTGCTCTCCTCCCGGATGGACTCGAAGGAGTATTTCTTGAGCGATCGCCTCAGCATCCACCAGAGCGTGTACATGCAGATCAAGCCATAGAATATCACCAAGCTGATGTAGAAAGAGGCCAGGATCTTGAAGAGAGTGGCCAGAGGGTGAGCACAACGGTACATCCGGTAGCCAGTCAGGCTTTCAATGTCCACCTTACAGTCGACATCGAACGTTATGTTGTTGACGTAGTAAACAGTATAGCAGATGATCAGAATGAACTTGATCACTTTGATGATGGTCTGCCTCATGTACAGGCGATAAACTATATCTCCCTCTTCCACGTGCGTGCGGAACTTCTTCACCTTCTCAAAGAGGGCTTTGGCCTGCTCGCCTTCCTTTTTGTCCAAGACACCAGTCTCAGAGCGGTCCACAATCCCCTGCTCGATCCGAGACTTGGTTCTCTGCAGCATGGGAACAGTGGCTTCCACATCCTCGCTGACCGTGGAGGATTTCTTGTCCATGGAGCCATTCATCTTCCCAAATGCTGGCTTGGTATCGCTCTCTTCCACCACCGTCTCAGATAACGCCCTCGTTGTCCACGGAGAGTCAAAACACTTCAGCAAAATAGACACAAAGTGCTCCAGCTTGGAGCTGGTCCTTGGGAATTTGAACCAGAAGTTGCTACAAGCCAGGAAGATGAGAGTGTGTAGCAGCACCAGGTAAGGAAAATACTTGGCAAACCAGTGAAGACGGTTCTCGTAACACACTGCATCCACATAGTTATACTGGTGCCGGTCCAAGTCGTATCGGATCCCCGTAGGGCCCGCATCCGCCGAGGGAACAACACTAGAGTTATAGTAGGGACGCTCTGGGCTTGCAGCCGCCCAGCCTCTGACCGAGTCATTGCAAGAGTCTTTGGTAACCCATTTACAGGGCAAGCAAATCATTTTGTCCTGGGTGACCTGAAGCGTCCCTCCAAACACGGCAATCATCAGCATCACAATGGAAATGTAGTCGGTGAAGACGTCCCACCAGGGCTTCAGGATGCGGTACGCCGGCTGAGTGTCAGCAAAGTAGCGCAGCTCAGTGACGGGAATCATGGTTCACCTGAAAGGAAACCAGAAGCAGGCATTGCTAGCTTAAACTGTTTTGTTCTGTCTTTCCAGAGGCTACTGGGAAGCTCATGTTAAGTGCTGGCACAGCAAGACTGGAACTCGCTGAGACCCAGCTGGGTCACTTGGAGACAAATGAATGAAGCTTCCTGTGAGTAACTTGCTACAGCTGAGGCTGGGAAGTTAGCTTGTTGCTGTCTTGTCACTGAGCATCAGGACTAGTACTCTTCACTGGTCTGTGGGGCAAGACATTCACACCTAGAGAAAGCTCACAGGACAGACTTAAGCTACCCTGGGAAGGCTAGGACCTGGATGTTTACTGTTTCGCCTAGGGATTTTATTCCAGGGATGAAGGAGTTTGCCAGCACTGTTAGAAGTGATAAAATCCATGTGCATACCGCAGCTGTCATGGGTTTGTTACTGTTTTTACAGAGGCAGAAAAAGAGTAATTCTACATTTGTGTCATTCAAAAAGCTGCAGGAGCAAGGAAGAGAATTTAATTACAACACAGTTACAGTTCCTAGAACTCCACTGATGCAACTCAACATCACATTCATAAAGTAAACTGGAAAAGAGAACAAAGCTGCCTGATAGCATGACTGTTCCTTCCATGGAAGTAGTTTTGATTTCCTCCCTTTGCTTTAATTCTCCAAGGAAAGATGACTTGCTTGCCCTCCAACAAATTCACTACTGAAATCCTCTAACAGCTGCTCTTTGCCTAATTTACTTCAGAAGCAAAGGAAGGGGGAGACACACTTCGAAGAATTCACTTCCCTAACCTCCCAGAGATCATCTCAGCTGGGATTTAAGTGTCACAGAGGAAATCAAAAGGTTCTGGGAAGCAGAGGCCTTACGGCAGTGCTTGTTCTGTCCTTCAGACTTCCAGATGAAGCTTTGAGCACATTTGCCCACAAGCCATAGAAAGGCTGGATGCCTGAAAGATCCACGGATAACCCTGAGCTCACAAAACTCCCCTAATCTGACAGGCAAGACAAGCAAGGAAGATGAAGTCATTGTAGCTTGTTCTAATGATGGCAAGAAAGCAGTAATACCACATTATACTTCCCAGCACAGTTCAGGAGGACAAGCACTACTCTTTCAGTCATTTTGAAACTCCCACAAATTCAACTGTAAAAGAAGAAGAGTGAAAATTCAACCATGTTTCCCCAGCTCATAAAGTATTTGTACAGAGAATCCCAACAAGTCCTGGGGACTGCTAAGGCATTTTCAGACTCAAGTTGTGGTGCTAGGCTGCTACTTTTGCCCAATCCAGGAAATGCCTAATTTCTTCTGACAAGAAGTTAACCTTGTGCTCACATTGATCTGTATCTCGAGATAGCTAGGAAGGAAAGCAGCAAAAAATTAGCACAGCAGGCTCCCTAATTCTGTTTACCAGTTACCTGGGGTAGGAAATCTCCCTTTTCATTGTGCACCTACAAGCAGAAAAAACCAAACCATCCGAGCGTCCCATGACAGTTTATTACAGCTCAGTGTCAGCAACTGAACCCTGGTAGGGTGGAGCAGGAAACCTCCTGCCTTCCAGTAACAATGACAGGGTCACTGGAGGAAAAGGACATTCACAGCAAGCCCCCACTCCTCTTGGCAGCAGTGGAGACCCTGTTCAAGTCCCAGAAGAACAACAATAAAACTAGAGGCCACCTTTACAATAGCTGGAATTGCCATGTCTTACCTAATCTTACTCTCAACAGCTGCAGTAGAAGGGAAAATTGCCCAACAAAAACTTGAGAAAGTAGGAGGGAAAGAGTTGGCTCTCTCCTTGCCCAGGTCTCCCAGGCATGCAATCCACCTCTGGATTACAGACAGTTCTGCACCAAGATGCAAATGTCAGCTCTATTTCGTGGGCTCCATTTTGTAATCCTTTTAGAACACAAGTCTTGTTGCAACACTCTCCCTTTTGGATAAGGACAAGCAGCTTTGCTGCTGGGGTTGATGACAACAGGAGACTTTAACTCTGAGAAGTATGGTTCTCAGGAGCCATCTCTGTCACTTGACATTCTCATGCACAGCAGGGTACTTCCCACAGGGACTGTGATTCCAACCACTGCACAGAAATCAAGCAGCTCGCTGGAACACAGACTCTGCCAGCAAGAGCACAGGCAACAAAACAGAATGATTTATAGGGACGATATCATTTTGGCATAAGACAAGAACAATCCTTGCATGAAGAGAGCTGGCCAAAAATAAAGTCACCTCCCCCGTGACCAAGACCAGACCAAACTCCCCAGGACCAGCAGGCAGACTGCAGAGATTTCAAGCTTCTGCTCTTTCAGAAGCAGAGCTCCAGTGTGCTTTGTCAGCAGGAAAGTGTTTACTGTGAAGAAGCTTTGTGTTCCAAGTGATTCTGTCATGCAGCCTGACTGAAGGCTGAGCACAGAACACATGAACTAAGTGAAGGAGTTTAGAGACAGGAACAATCATAACTGGAAAGAAGTACTGTGTCTCAGAGCAGTCTCGGTGAAGAAGGCTCCGAGCTCCCTCATGTGCACCTCCAGCTGCAGAACCTTCTAGGTGGGGCTCAGAAGCAGGTGGCTTGCTTACAGCATGGTTAACTCTTGCACAGAGGGCATCGATACTCAGATTTGGAAAGTTTCAAGGCAAGCTGATTTCACTGAAGTTGCATAAGCAGAACACCTCTGCCTAAACTCCTGTCCCTTTATCAGAAGCATAAGGAAGCTTTCCAAGGATATAATTACATAGACAGGCTTTAGATATTGCACTCCAAGGAATAAAATAATCTTTAAGTGTCTGTTTAAGAGGTGCTTCAGCTTCTGCATCCCACAGCACTTTCCCATCTGCCACACAGTCCCTAGCCATTCCTTCACCCCCAAAAAAATGACTTTACCTTTCAGGGTTTCAGCTACATCAAAGCAGCACTACAGTTAATAGAACAAACCCAAGACAATTCACAGCAGCAACATTTCAGAACTGTACAAGGAAAGATCTGTATGCTAAAGCCTCATTATCACACAGCAGGATCAATCCAGCCCAAATAAAGGGGCTCCTGAAATCTTGGCACATTCCACCTTTAGATACTAGTGCCTGCAGATTCACCTGGATGCAAGCTTGCATCGCACCGTGGACTCCTTCTGCCAGGCAACCAACCCTGCCTCAGCCTGCTATGTGCAGCACAGCCTCAGCATCAACACTGAAGACGATGGAACAGAAGAAACAGCAGTTTCAGACTTACATAAGCAGGCTGCCAAACCTACCCAGACTTCAGCCAACCATAAGCATCACCAAGGACTAATCCTTTGTTTTCCTAGACACACCTGGAGGAGAAGGATAATCACTGGTGTTTTGAGAGCAAGGACATTCTGAGCACACCACACCTAATAGTAAAACCTGGCAGAAACATGATTAACTCTATCTGGCTGACAGTGAGATCACAAAGCAGCACGTACCTTACTAGATAAAGGCTGGCAGAGCTGAGAGCATGAATGCTTTCCACAAACCCCTGTGGAATGCTCTCCACAAACCTCAGGACCCCTGTGATATTTTACAAGTTCAAGGTATTAACAGAGCAACTGCTGCAGAAGCAAACATCCTTCAGTTTGAACAACTGATCTATTCAACACCATCCAACCTAAACAAGTGAAGACTGACATTGGTGACAGACACCTGGCTAAGCAGTGCCTGACATTCCTGCCT
Organism: Galbula dea; assembly: GCA_013399015.1. Taxonomy (NCBI): domain Eukaryota; kingdom Metazoa; phylum Chordata; class Aves; order Piciformes; family Galbulidae; genus Galbula; species Galbula dea. The sequence goes on along the minus strand of VWZX01009101.1, from coordinate 452,593 downwards.
GCAACTGCTGCCCAGCAAATTCAGCTAGGGACAGAGTCAACAGAAACAACATTGCTGTTCTGTTTCACCGTCTGGTTTGCCAACTTGACTCATCACGTGCTGAAAACTTCATCCAGCCTCCTCTTTCCTCCTCCTTTCTGTGGCCATTCTGTTACTAATGGAGATACTGGCAAAACAGGATTACATGCAAGATCTCATGACATGCACAAGACTAAGTTTGCAGCCCTTAGCTCCTGGACCTCTCTGAAATCAGGACAGTTCTCATCTCCAGTGGTGTACACCCTGAAAATGAGGCAGTCTTGTACTTCAGCTTTGGATAAGCAGACATTCTTAGTTCTCAGTGCTTTCCTTCTAAGCTTGTGGACTGCAAAGCAATAGTCAAGCACTGCAGGCAGAATGTCTTACCTTTCAGAAGCCCAAAGAGTGAGAGAGCTGTTCGTGTGCTGACAGCATCAGAGGCAGACAATGGAAAGAAAAAACTTGATGCTGTTAAGACTATAGCCCTGACCATTGACAAGCTACAACATGCTACAGTAAGTTTTCAACACGGCAGAGCTTCCCTCCCAGCATGCTGCCACCTGAAAACCTAAAGGGCATGACACAGAGCTCTTTGTTCCAAAACCAGGAAATGCAAGAGCTTTCCTGGTCAGAAATGGAACTGGGAATTCACATCTCCCCTCCCCTGTGTTTATAAGGGCCAGAATTAAGAGAGAAAAAAAAAACAAAAAAAAAAAAAGGAGACTGAAAGAGCAGCTTCCAGGCACCCCTCTGAAGACCCTCCACACAAGGACAGCCACGTGCCCAGCTGGAAAAGTGCAAGAGATGAGATGGAACAGTAAGAGATTTTGTCCTTAGAATATATAGTGAAGCCAGGTGCCAAAGCCCTCGCCAACCCTTATCCCTACAACAGGCCCCTTCTGCACTAAAAAAATAAAATAAAACCCCTCCTGTGGGGTGAAATGCCTTCTGAGGCAGAAATAAACACCTGAAGTTTAAAGGGTCATTGTCATTTAGACTAGCAGATAGAGGAGTGGAACAGCAGCTGCCTGAACTCAGACTCTTCCCTTAGTGGAACAGCCAGTAAACTCAACACAGAGAGCAAGGCAAGCTGGTTTTCACCCAGCATCCAGCAGCTGTGTGCCACATCCAGTCCCACCTAGGTCACAAAATACAGCAGGATGTATGTCACATCATCTCTACTGAAACTCATGAAAAGGAAGAATCCACCCACCCTATGGAAAGCATTTTATCATCTTTACAGTTACCCCTTGGTTGGATCTTCCTGTCAGAGGCAAGACTGACATTGTTAAGAGTCCAGTGCAACAGCTCCTGTTTACCACCACACAACTCAGCCTGTCCTAACAGGCACAGGGAAGAACATCTACACTATCAGAACGATCCATGCTGGAGACCAGGCTCAGCTTGCCACATTTTCTGATTTCTGACAGCATCTTGCCCCAGCTGCACACTGAGCACAGCCTGAAGCTGTCAGCATCACTGACACTGGGAGCAGGGACTGCATGCCGGTGTCACACAGCTATGTAAATGTAAGTGCTATCAGGTGACTTGCAACAGTGATGCAAACCAGAGAAAAATGTCTGGGTCAGCTTATAAATTATGAATGCCCATGGTCACAGGCTTCCTATCCAAAATTCATCTTCTCTTTGCCATTAAAAATGTTTCAAGGACAGGGCACTGGGAAGTGTGACTGCCTTATTCCAACATGACACAACGAAACACTCCCTTGTAAAGCCTAAAGCAAGTGATTGCATTAATTGTTAGGAACTACTTAAGACAGACAGCAGGAGCATTAACTTGCAACAACCAGAACAGCTTCAAGCACCTCACCAGCTGCAGGAGAAGGCTCTTCAGCATTTAATTCCAGCACTGAGAAGAGTCATACAAGAAAAGGTAACCAAATCTTTTAGGCTAAGGACAGAAACAGTTGACAGAGCAAAGCCTTGAGAGATCTAACAACAGGTTAAGAATCAATAAATCAGATTCAAAGTGAGGAAAAACTTTCAAGCAGGAATGATCTTAACTGATTGTTGACAGACTGTCACAACACACACACATCCATGGCTGCTGCCACAGCTGTTTTCAAGCTCACAAGAGATGGAAAAGGTAAGACAGAAGATGATGCAGGTAAGAGCAAAGCAAGTAAAACATTAGCTATCAGCTATTTAGCCTCAGTCTGAGGAAAGAAGAGGAATAAGTACATTCACCAAATGGCCTTCAGGACTGTGAGCTCCAAAACAGTGACTAGGAGTTCCAGCTCAGAACATTTTCTGACTCCATTAGTTGGTTAATAAAGCATAGGTCATCCAACTTTTCAGCACCAAGACCTGGTAACACCAAGGCTCTAAAGGAGAGCCTGTTAACTAGTCCTGTGCACAAAGGTAGGCTGGAGACAGAGAAGCACCTCCAAATCAGTCACAAGAGGAGCCTTGTGAATCGCCAAGGTAACCTTAGTACACAAGGAGGCACTTTATTTCACAGGGAGATCCTGACCAAATAGCTTTCAGTTTCAAAGGCAAATGGGCTCTGCAAAGCACAGACTGTTAAATGCCTGTTCAGTATCAGTGTGGACATCCCAAACTGAGGGTGCTTTTGAAACCACTTGAAAAATGCACCAAAGAGGCTCACCACACTGCAGCTGAGTGTTACTGGTTAATCACTACCAAAACAGCAGCTCTGCATCCCCCAGCATGAAGGGGCCCCCCACAAAACTCCTAAACCCTTCTCTGTGCTCCACGACTCACCTGACAGTGCACCTCCACTTTCCTAGACAACAGCTAGGCTCAATTTAACCCCAGAAGCGAGTTTCACTTCCCTCTCCAAGTACTCTACTGAACAAAATCCAGCTTTAGAACATGGAAGAATTACAAGACCTCTACTAATCCTGCTCCAGTCACACAGCAATAACAGAATTACTTACACATTTGACCTTCACTGCTTATTTAAAAAAATAAAAATAGCATCAGAGAACCACAGACCATCTTCCTGAATGCTGCAATCAGCTCCAAGCATTCAGCAACTCACCACTGGAAGGCCTCAGGCACTCCACATTTCAAACATGGAAAGATTAGCTTTTAACACATGGTTCCTGGCATGCTTTAAGGAAATATTTATTTACGGTGCCTTTGACTTACATGAATCCAGTCAGGGTTTCCAAATACCATCAGAGGATCAGCACAAACACACAAATCAGTGAACAGAATACCAACCGACAAGTCTTAGGGACACTTGTATTCCAGAAGCAACAGACTGCAAATCTCCCTTCTCAGAACACAGCCAACCTGGACAGCATTCCTCATCCTGAGGATAAGCACAGAATTCTGCAACACTGTTCATCACTATCTTAGTGGAGAACCAAGGAAGCAGGGAGTTTCTTGCAACTAGTTTCTGTCATTGCCTAACTGACACCCACGTGGGTGACTAGCCAGAGCACTCCCAAGAGCTGACTGTGAAATACTGCCCAGGAGATGTCTACAGGGCAACACAGACATTGCCCTGCAGGAGGTGGGAGAGGCCTACAACGGAACAGTTCTTGCCACTTCCCAGCTGCATTCCTTCCAGTCAGCAGTCACCAAACCATTTACTGGGCAGCCCTCAAGTATTACTGCTCACTGCACTGAGAAGCTATGGTTTATGTGGCCAGGAGCTAGATGTATGCATCAATATATAACAATTATATTCTATTTTGGACAGTGCTCAGCTCCTTTACTCTTCTTCATCTGCAAGCAGACTAAGGGCTCACACAATTTAATGAGCATCCCACCACGTCCCACCACTCTCCTCATTTCACCCTCTGATCAAACACCTTCCTTCCTTCCTCCTCGTGAGTCATCTCATCACTGCCCTGGGCTTTGCAGCTATCTTTTAAGCAGTATCCTGGTCTTTTTTTTTTTTTGGCTTTGCTTTACCACACAGGAGCTGGTCTCGCCCTTACCTTGCCACCGGGTTCTGCTATCTGCACTTCAGTTCTCTGTGCTGGAAGTGGGCGATGCTCTTGTGTGCTGGATCCTGAGCAGGTGCTGGAGCGTCGCATACCCCACACGCCATGGGAACAGCTTCCCTGAAACCAAGCAGAGATTATCAGTAAAGAAGAGAGGACCAACTTCAGAGAGACCACGTCATGTAAAAGTTCCGTAAAGGATATCCAAGAAGGAACAACTCAGAGGGGTCACTGGGAAGCAGAAAGAGACGCTGTGGTACCTAGAAGGATGGTAAGACCTCCAAGAGCTAAATAAAACTCTTCTGATGAAGGAATCTCCAACATCTGCTATTCCAACAGAAGCTACCTAAAAAGCAGGTGCTGCAGAACCAGACCAAAGGAGATGCTGAATATTAATATATAGGTAAGTCTAAATTGGCAAAGACAGATTAACCTCCTGGAAGAACAAAGTCTTTCAGATGGGGAAAAGGATTAATGGTCTTATTACCTACTTTTTTGACTGAAAGGCCTGACTTTTTTATTTTTTGTTTAACGTTACCATCAGGAGTATCTGACAATGCAGATCACGTTCCTAACCATTCTGGATTCAAGCAACTGTCCCCTCTCCTCTCAACATACATTTACCAACATACATCTTTTTGAAGAGCCAACAGTTTAGCACCATCAACAACTACAACAGCTTTTCTTTTCTTGCTTCCTGCATGTCAGCATGGGGCATGGGAAAACAGAGGGAGCAGACATCGGCTTTAAGCGGTCTCTCCTGCGTCCAGCCTCCCAGCTAGGGGAGGACTGCAGAACCTCGGAGAGCATTGTGTCAACAATGGGGGAAAACGAAAAGACACATCACTGGAAAGCAGAAAACCAAACAACCCCATACTGGGGAAAATGTTCAGGAATACGTTCCTCCCGATCCAAAGTTACCAGCAGGGCTGACAGACCTCGAGGCAACACCCCTGCAACCAAAGCTATTCTGTTTTAGCTGTGCCAGGCTGCTGCAAAGGAAAGATTTAACGGCGAGAACTTTCTGACCTTCTTCCCTCATCTCATCCAGGCGGCGGCCTCAGCACCAGCCCAAAGCCAGAGCACCTCGGGGCCAGCTCCGCGCTCCCGCCCCAGCCCCAGCCCCGTCCTCCCGCTAACCTGCCACCCCACCTCGGCTTCAGACAGAAAAAAACATCCTCCAGAAGGTATCAGTAAAAACCAACCCGCTCCCGCCCGCAGCGCCGCTGCCAGGTACCCCAGCAAGGACTCGTCTCCCTGGCCGGAGAACCGAGGTCCCCTCAGG